>JANRGW010004015.1:0-53796 GCA_024733675.1 Psilopsiagon aymara | reverse complement strand
GCAGTGTTCAAGGCCAGGTTGGACACAGGGGCTTGGAGCAACTGCTCCAGTGGAAGGTGTCCCTGCCCGTGGCAGGGCTGGAACTGGATGAGCTTTAAGGCCTCTTTCCACCCAAAACATGCTGCAATTCAAACCATTCTATGCTTCAACTCAGACCCCCCTCCCAAATATTTAGGCTCCTAAATAAAAGCAGGCTCTTTTCCAAGTGATCCTGTGCCTTGTGACTTCGATCTGCTCAGAGAAGTCAGGGAGTTTGGGATATACCTAAGGACACAGCAAGGATCTCCAGACAGCGATGAAAACCTGAGCTGAAGCCCCCAAACTGCGGTACCTGCAGGAGTTGTGGAAGCCCAGCAGAGCATGCCAGGACTCATTCACTCCTGCTTCTAAGTCTCTTGCAAGCCCTCAGAACACCTCTGCCCTAAATCTGTTCGCTCAGGAGCCTGAATTAAGTGGCCATATTTTTTAAAAGCTCTGAACACTCAAGAGCTCTTGTGGAAAACAAAAGGAGCTGAATCCTCTTTAAGTGAAGTTCTCCCAGCTCCCAGCAAGTTGCAGCTGCTTTTCCTTCCCCCCCTTTAAGCTGGCTCTTAGTTTAAAAGGAATGTGTGGAAATGCATCTCAAATGATGGTGGCTGCACTGGGAGGATGTTTCCCCATTTAAACCAGATAAAGAAAAAGGAAAGAATGGGAGGTTGGTGGGAGGCTTTTCAAAGTGTGATCCCAGCAAGCTTTGGCACACAAAGAAGACGTCGTGGTCTCCGATGCTTGCAGACTAGGGAAGTCTGATTAATGAAGGTTATTGTTGGGGAGGCCTGGCTTTTATGCTCAACACTGAAAGGCACCAACCCTCAAAGTATTCAGCATTCTACAATAACAGATTGTGTGCAGTTAGCCTTAGAAAACAAATGTGCTCTCTCTTATGTAAGATTATAGAGCATCCATCACTGCCTGGCATTAAATACCACATCACACCATGTATGTAATTAGCAATACATGAACTCAAAACGTCATTTTAAACAAGTTGAGACAACAAAGAAAATACAAAGGGAGGTTTGTGTTTCTCTTTCTCTTTGAAGTACCTTTTCTCTCCCAACTGAGGTCCCTGGAGAAGAGGTTTCTCCAGCCCCCATGGAGCTGTGCTGGGAGCATCACCTCCTGTTTCCATCCTCCTGGGATGCGACTGCATCAGTCGTTGCTCCTGGTACCGGGACACTTCCCTGCCAAAACCTCTGCTTATTCTCTTCCTAGATTTAGACTGCAAATGAAATACAACTGTCAGGCTGAAATGGGGAAAATAGGATTTTTTATGTGGAACAGTGCACGGTGTTAATGGGCTGCTCGTAAACCGTGGCTCGCCTTGAAATCCTCTGCAAAATCCACATCACAGAGCCCTCTGTACTTTATCTGCCTACAAAAGGAAAGAAGGGCATCAGTTCTCCATAGGAGAAATGACACCACGGTTGTAAATCCATCTGGACTGCTCTGAGCTGCTGCACCATGCAGCACGGGGGGCCTGGATGGTGACCTGGGGAGCAGAGGGGTCCTGATGCTCCCAATGGAGCTGCTGTGGGAAGCTGTTTGTCCCCACTGTCTCCTCCCTTACTCCAGGGCAACTTCACTGTCCCCCAAAGCCAGAGCATGCTTCCCAGGGAATGCAGCAGCATTGCTTCTCTCTTGTGTCCTGCCCACCATTTACAAAATGGGAACAGTATCATCCTGAAGTATTCTGCCTGAGGGTCTTTGTCAGAGCTGGGATCTGACCTGAGGCTCCCGCAATGCCAACCTCTTATCCCTCCTTTTTGCTTGCACTGTACCCTCATCACAGCCACACAATTAAGAGCTATATTTAAGCACTTGAATAAACAAACTCCATCCTTGAAAGAGTCAGACAGGCCTCGCGGGGTCCCTGTCCTCCTCAGCTTTGAATCTCAGGCTGATAATTGAAAACAAAACCCCCACTTACACAAATGAACATCACATCAGGCTGTGGAGCCAGCACAAAGCTATTGTCTCTTCCTATTTCAAACAGGCCTGAATTAAAGGGGCTTGGATTGTTATTTTTATTTGAAGGGAGGCAGAGAGAAGTCACTTGGCTGGATGGGAAGCAGCTGTCTTCCCATGGAAGTCCTGAGGGCTCTTCCCAATGCAGCCTGCCCGTGAAAGCCTGGCACAGGACAGGATAATGATACAGGCATGTCACTGTTTGCCAGCTTTATGATTCCTGGCTGCAGAAGAGGCCAGCGCAGGGCTGTTCAGGCACCCGGCAGGGAGGTAGCAGTGTAGGATTCCCGAGGCTCCCATAAACATCACGATGCAATGTTGTATGCACATTCCAAGATTGCTCCTTCTCACCAGGACCTGTGGCCAAAAGAAGCTGCAGAGCTGGTGGTGTCTCCTGCAGGGGAATGGCCCAATGCTGCTTCCCATGGTACTGATAAAGCCAAAGCTGACGTTAGAGACTGCTGCTCCTTGACCTGAGGGGGTATCCCCATCCCTCGAGAGCTCTGGCATCCCAAAGAGCAAAGTACCCATGGCTCGACCTCTCTTCCACAGCACTGAAGCCATCCTATAAGGGGATGGAGCTGCTGCCAAGGTGAGCACCTTGATGGGCAGCATCCCCCCCATCCTGCCTCTTCCCAGCCCCAAAGGACAGCCCTGATGAGGAATCGCAGCCCCGGCTACAGGCGCGTCTGCTCTGGGATGCATTTGGCACCAGCTGATGCTCAGAATCCTTGATGGTAGGGATCTGGCTGGGGAGCCAAATGATCGGGAGCTTATTATAGCCTCCTTTTAATTAAGTGTCTCAAATAGGGCTTTAATTGGGATGTAATAGCACACACTATTGTACGTTAGTTAAATACCAAGGGATTATTAAGAGTATGTTTTAAAGGCTTTACAGTCCCGTATTGAGTAAACAGTTGTTAAATTTCAATAAATAACTTTTTAAATCTACATTAAATAAGCAGTTAAGCATATTTAGGATACTCTTTTTCCCCCAGAATTACTCCAGTCAGAGTCCCTGGTTGTAATCTCAGTATTTCACTAGTTTAATAGGGTTGTGCCTCCTCGAATCTATTTGCTCTGCCTCAAAGACTCTGCCTCCCTACTGCAATCTCGGCTATTTACATCCAATTGTCACAGTCTTGAAAACCCTCACCACTGCCACAGCCCAGAGGGGCAGGGAGTGCTCCGTAGCCCTATTTTACAAGTAGAGAATTAAGGCACAGAAGAGCAAAGTCATTTGTTCAAAGCCACGCAGGGAGCCTGTAACAGATCGGAGCAGGAGCTAAGGAAAGATCAAAACCTGCTTTTCTAAAAATAAGGCTTTGAAAATCTCTAAAGGAAACGCAGCTCTAACGAATCACTATATGAGAATCAAAAATGCAATTAGTCATGTGCTGGTTCTGTCACTGACATTGGGAATGAACATGCAAATGTCCCACGATCCCCAGAATCTAATCTAATGACCATTTCCACCCATTTGGGAATAGCAGAGCAGGGTAAAAGGCTCAGGAGGAACAACAGCAGACGGATGGAAGGCTTTAATCCCTGGCAGGCAGCTCGCACCCTATGTTGCTCTAGGAAGGTCTTCCCAAGATGGTACATCAGGAGCAAGCGGTGTAATCACCCTGGAGCCATGGCAGTAACTCAGGACTCAATCTCACAGTGAATGACTGATGTATCCCGAGGGGTAACTGGGTGAACTACAACCAGCACCCACAGCCCCAGTTGCTCAGTGCTTTCTGGAGATAGGAAAGGCCCTAAAATCTTGCCCCTGCTTCCACTTTCTCATTGGAGCTGCCCAGAGCTTCACACTCCTCCTCCTGTAAGGGAATCTGAATTGGACTCTTCCTTTCTAAAGTCACTTCCATGACTCTGTGCTGCTGAGCAGGCAACACTAATGAAGAAACCAGGAAACCAGGAATTTTCGACCAAGTGCACTGTAAAATTAATGAGAAGCTCCAGAAGAACATAAATAATCTGTGCTCCCCATTAGGGGTAGTTAGCACCATTAAAGCAATGCAGGGAAAAACCTGCCCAGGCACCACCAGCCTTTCTCCCTTTGAAATCCATCACTGCCATGTAGTTTTCATCAGCTGACATCGAAGGAGGGTTAACCCTTCAACACCCAGGCTATTTAGGAATAATTATTGTTGCTATAAATCAAAAGCAATGGCTTAACTGGTTACAAAAATGCATATATTAAACCCCAAAATGAAGTAGCATGGCCACAACGGAAAAATCACTGGCTCCCTGATGGGTTACCAAGTAATTTGCTAGCAATAAAAATGCAAAACCACATTTTGGTGTGTAATGATCATAAATAATCCTTGGACAAGAATTCTTTCCAAGACTCACAAGTCCACTCCCTTAATGGCAAGTTTTATTACCCTGGTTTCTCTGTGTTCTCCTTCAAAATGCTGCTGTCATAACAATTTACGAATTACAGTCCTGTTGGCATGAACTTCCATAATTCAGATGGAAATAGGTTTCCTGCACACACCCTCACAAGGAGGCGTGTAAGCACATAGAACGACCTTAATAACACGGTCAGAAGACACAGCTCAACCTCCTGGGCCCGCACTAAATGTAAGTTGTGACCAGGTTGAGGGAGAAGCCCCTCCACAAACTCATCTGAGCAGGGTCAGGTTGTTTGGCGCAGTCACTGCCGCGTGCTCAAGTGCTGTCACCTCCCAGGATCTTTAGGAAACAAGGAGCATATTGAACATTTTGTTTCCAAGCACTGGCAAGAAGTGAAAATCCCAACCAGCTGCTGAGGGCGCCTGCGAATGCAGCTCTTCCTTAAAATAGGAGCGAGTACAGCTTGTTCAGGATTGAAAGAGGATTCGTTCCTTCCCTCCGTTTCTGAGGCCAGAGGATGGAGAGCGGAGCTCAGCATCCAAAATGAAGGTAGAAGGGAGGGAGCTGCAGCGCAGGAGGGCTGAGGGTGTTATTTAGGCAAGACTAAGTGGTAGGTCACATCTGTCAGGTTAAATCCTGCACAAGGATCATGGGGCTTTCTTGTGGTTGAGTTGTTGCTTCAAGCCAAGTATATAAGGGGGGGGGGGGATTCTGGAGTGAGAGATGGAGGAGGAAAGTGAGTGGAAGTTAATTAGAACAGAATTGCCTCCAAAAACACTACAATGAAATGTGGATTTGTCATGTAAAGATGAGGATATGCAAATGAGGCCGGGTTCACAGATTAGTATGCTGTTGTTTTCCCTCTAATTGAAGAAAATGGATCCAGCAGCTGAAATTGCCACACTTAACATCTAAAGTTCCCCTGCAGACAAGAAAACACTTCATGTTTGTCCTCAAATAACTGGATTCATGTGTAGGAAAATCAAGTAGATATGCATAGAACTCTCTCTTCTCTAATCAGTCGACAAATAGCAAGCACATGTACAAAGTTAGTCTCGTCTTTTGAAACACACCTCGGATTGAAGTTGGCTACTAGGAACAGTGGATTGCTTATATTTGACACTTATTTATAACTTTAATCTTAAGTGAGGTTGATAATCTGGGAAGAGACAAACTCTACATAGTGAACAGTGCTCCTGGCTTCATCTAAGATCTTGCAACACATGCTCTGGATAATCCTTTCCCTGCGGTGTAGGGGAATAGGAAGAGAAACTAAAGAGTCTGTTTCCATTCAGGTGTTATGAGCCAAGCCCAGGCATCATCCTGAAGCTAAATGTCCAAGGGCTCGTTCTGAATTTCTTCTGTGTAAAGATGACAAAACCTGATTTTGGAGAAATGAAAATTGGTAGGGATGAAAGTGCATAAAATGAGGGAGAAAATGGTTTTCTTTCCCTATAAAGGAAGAACAGAACTGTAAGATTTTATAGACCAGAAATTTAAACCAAGATCTTGCTTTTTACAGGCCCCTGCTTCAGTTTTAAAGGGTAATAGCATCACTGCAAAAGAAAATGGAACTGCGGGAGGTGCAGCTCTGCAGCAAGCTCCAGGGAGGCTACTGATGCTCAGAAGGGGTGTCCAGAAGAGAGGGACAAGGGTCTGGAGGATTTTCTTATGCCTTTTCCTCTCCCAACCTCTCATCCCAGCACTGTTCTACCAAAAAGGTTTTCAACCTGTGTGTTTAAAGGCTTTAAAAGCTGCCATTCCCATGGATGGGACACAAGGATGGGACATCAGCCTGTTTCTGCGCCTTGGGAATACCACTGGGCTCCGCTGCATCTCCAGATCTCCACCTCCAGTTACCTTTCCAGCTTCTGATGAGATGGTTCAGATCAGAAAGAGCCTTTCTCCGTGGCAGACAGTTAAAACTGAAAGTTATTAAGGGTAAATCTTTTCCTGCATCAGAATGTTCTGACCGTGTGGAGATAGCGCAACAATCAATGCTTCGCCATCCTAAGCCCACAAACTAAATTGGATTTGGAATGAAGCACATGGAAACAGTGACCTCTGTATGAAACTTATCTTGATCTCAGGAAGAGGTCTCCGGTTCTGCTGCTACTTAACAAATGCTGAATTCTGAATATTCAATCTGAGCAGATTCATTGCTTGATTTAGGAAACATATCAACAGCAAGATGCTGGGAAGGTTTTCTCTTCATAGGGCAATGTTCATTTTCCCAGACCTGCTCTTGAGGCAGTTTTCTCCCCTGCTCAAACTGAGCCTACTCAGGAGACAAAGACCCAAACCTTGGGGACACTGAAGCCAGGCTCTTCTTCCTCACCTGTGTCTATACAGATCATCTCTCTATCTTCCTCATCTATCTATAAGCTTCGATTCCTCCTACTTCCTCCCACGGTTAATTTTCTAGATCAACTCTTTCCTAACTCACAGTGGGCAACCAAGTCCCTTTGCTCAAGTCATAGTATCCCAGACTGGTTTGGGTTGGAAGGAACCTTAAAACGCATCCAGTCCCAGCCGCCTGCCATGGTCAGGGACACCTTCCACTAGACTAGGTTGCTCCAAGCAGCATCCAACCTGGCCTTGGGCACTTCCATCATTGTTCTCCAGGCATGAAGCCACCTCTGCTGGGCACGGGCAGTGCACCAGGGCACAGGTCCCAGATTAAGATTAACAACAACTTAAGCAGCCTATATAACACAAAGCAGAGCTAGAGACCAGGACAAAAGTGTCCTGAGGCATGATTTGCAGTGACTGTCTTTTTCCTCTCATAAATAGGAGACACAGTGGGATGATTATCCACCCAGATTTATCTCTGCAGCTCCGTGTGTATCCTTCTGTGCTTAGAAATGTCTCGCTGCCCTTTGCATTATTGCATTGCCCTTTACATTCATACCACATAAACCTCTCAAGTACCGTAAAACTTACAAGGTGTAATATAATGTCGTGGGTTTCTTTTACACACCATAAACAAAAGTCACTGAAAAAGGAGCACAGAAAGGGAGACGTTACTTGGCCTGTCAATGACACAGGAGGAAAAAATATATACAAGTACCCATACATACACTCTTAGACACTTAAAATCCCAAACTGGATTGATTATCTGGCATTGATAGATCACTTTAATGTATTATGTAGATAAGGAAATTGGTTATCCAGTGAATCGCTGTCTGCACTAAGAATCTAGTGTTAAAAAAGAAAGAGAAAATATTATCAATCTATCTTGCCCAGGCAAAGAAAAAGCTTCTACCTTTAAGGTTAATCACGACACACCTTTTGCTGCACATCCAATGGAAGAACAAGCTCTCGGAGTTCTGCAGTGCTAAATGGATGGTTTTCCTTCCCAAAGCTCGCTAGGAATGACCCTTCCTTGTGAGGCTGCTCCGGGTGCTCCTGCAGAGGTGACAGGAGCACCCGGAGCAGCCACAGAGGGATCCGCAACTGATAACCAGAGGGGATGGAACACCCCAATGGTGATCCACCACAGCAGGGGGGAGCTGCAGGGAGGCGGATTGCCAGCATGGAGGATGCAGTGTGACTGCAGGCTGCCCTGCACAGTGCTCAGGACAGGGGAGCATCACTGTCAGCTTACAGAGGGGAGAAGCCCTGCACTGAGAGCAGAATAATCATAAGAATAGCAATAAGAACGGAGAACAAAGGAAAATCCGAATGAAAAATGGAGTATTTGGGATTTGCAGAAATCATCCACCTCTGTGTCCAACTGGGGATCTGGCCAGCAGGTTTTCTGCTTTGTCTCAAGGTTCTTTCTCAGTAGTGAGTTTACTTCTGCTTCCAAAGGAAAGGAGCAGGAGTCAGGTAAGTCAGAGGCTTTTAAAAAACTCAGGCAAAGCATGTCATTGAAATGCCTCATAGCAGTATTAATAAGAACAGCAGAAGCTAAGCTACCAGACATGCCTTAGCAAGGAAATACCTAATGCATGGATGCTTCCTCTAGGGAAAAGCATTTGAAATTGCCTGTGATAAACTTCCTGTAACAGGAATCTGGAGGAAAGAATACAGATATTCCTGTAAGTTATGACTGTGATACTGCCAGGCTGAGTTAGTTCTACAAATCTCCAGGTCACATTCTGGTGCCATAATGTTGCCATTGTGAACCTCAATGCAGGAAACAGAACAACTGCTCCAGGCCATGTATTGACAGTGATTGAAAACCGCTGCAAGATGTTTGCTCAGTGTCCTACAGGTCTGACACTGCCCCAGACAGCTAATACAGGATTCCTCTGGAAATTCCCATTGGGAAAAGCCCAAGAAGTAGAAGGCAAGGATGGAAGTAGGTGATGCTATGCCCTTTAAGGATGGTTTGTCTTTCCTTCTGCAGCACAGCGGACCCAGACCCAAACAGCAGCAGCCCTGTGATACTGCCAGAACTCTTTGTGTATATATAAAAATGCCAAGAGTTATAGAAACCCTTAGGAGATGGTCTTGATCTGCTCTAATTTTTGCTAGGAAATATGTACTAGCCACCTTTGTGCAGAATATGAGAGATTAATAATTCATCTTCAGTGAGGGTGAATCAGAGATGCAGACTGAGCAGCACCTGTTTGCTTTAAACACAACCTGTATTTATATTGTGTGGCAGTGAAAACAGGCATCTTTCCTTTCAAACTCCATAGCAATAGACACACACATCTTTCTTCACCACGACTTAAAGGCCAGCTTCCCAGCAGAGCAGGTCCCTTTTGGCAGCCCCGTTTTGGCACCGGCAGAGCAGCATCATACCCAGAGCTGCCGATGCAGTGCAGTGCGTGCAGCTCCCCCGGGTCTGTCCTTAGGGGAAAATCCCTTCTCTGATCCTCTGTGCTGCAACCGTTTCCTCCATTCGGAACAAAATCCTTCCTGTTTCTAACATACAACCTCTGCTGCAGCCAGGGAAGAATTCCCACTGCCGTGTGCCCAGGCAGGCGCTGTGTCTCGCAGGGGATGGAATTTCAAATTCCTGCTGTGACTTCCTTCGGAGTGCTTTGAATTCCCTGTGAAAGTAACCAACAAGTCTAACACTTCGGTCCCAATAGACAGCCGCAACTCAGCTAAATTTGTAGGTGACACCAGATTTTATTTACTGTTTCATCCTGGGAGATAAGGAAGAGATGACAGCCATCTATTCATTAAAGCAGAGGAAAGCCGCCCACTGCTCACACTGGTTCTCACCATAGACTTCCACAGCTTTAATCAGATTTGGATTGTGCAGAACCAGCTCTGTTATTTTGAGAAGGGCTTATGTTCCTATTCACCTGGGTACTGGCGAGTTCAAAGAGCTGCTCTGCTCACCTCTAAGCCTCTAATTGGAACAAAGGACATGTTGTAGCAATCAAATGTCATTATTGGCTAATGAGTATCCAGTGGCCTATTTAAGAGCAGTCGATGGCTTCTTCCCATTCCTTATTGGCTATAGGAACCACTGTTGTAAGCTGAGCTGCTGCAGTGGCACTAACGAATGCACCTGAAGACCCTGTTTGCAGATGTCAAGGATGGAAGGCTAATTAAAATCCATCAGGCTCAAAAGCCTTTGTAATGGGCTTAGTGCTGGTACCTGGGAACGTGGATGCTCCTCAGTGGGGATCCCCAAGGGATGAAGAGCCTGCAAGGCCCGTTTCAAGAGTTCTTCAGAACAGTTCTGTAATTGTAAGTGTTTTATTCCTTTGATACTGGATGGTTTATTTGTCTGCTTTAAAACTTTCCTGACGGGGAGAGTGTTTCTGACTCACAAACTAATCCAGGGGCAAATACTCTTTAGCTGGGTTTACTCTTTAGACTTAGTGTGATTTGAGCAAAAGGCCAGGCTGTACTTCAAAGAGGAAAATGTAGCCTGGGGGCTTTCTCTGCAGGAGAGGGAATCTTTGGGGTGTCAGTTCCCAGCAGGGCTGAGCCAGTGGAACCTGGAGGAGCCCCTTCCCACTGCCTGGGCTGTGGGCTTGCCTGGGCAGGCTGGCTCCATCGCTTCCTGCTGTGCAACACCCAAGTGAACCATCTCATACCAAAGTCATGCTCTTGCCCAGGCAGCTGGTAAAATGTATTGCGGCATCCTTTGAGCTGCCTGGGAGAGCCTTTGCCTGCAAATCCAAAGGGCATAGACAGGAGCAAATGGGAGTGAAAACCAGAACCCCTTTCCCAAATTCTCCTGTGCCCAGATCTTTAGTTTATGACCGTTGTGCAGCACCCTGTGCTTCACTAGAGTGACTTCTCAAGGGAGCAGCTCCTGTGCAGTTCCTGATGCCAGACAATGTGGTTTCCCCCTTTAGGGGACCTAAATCAAGAAGCCAGACATCTTGTATTTCCCTTTTCCTTCTCTTTTCCTTTTGCTCTATTAGCATCATGGCAGATTTATTCCACTACTCCCACAGCATCCTCATCATCGCTTTATTTTAAACTCTGTGATCACCAAGGGAACCCTCTCTCGCTGTGCTGGTGCCTCATACCTGAGGCTACACAGCACGTTCCTCTTCCCTGCTCCTCTTGTCCAGCTTTCCCACATCTCTCTGCTCCCATCCTTTCCTGCATCCCCAGGATGAGATGAGTTTGTGTTGTTGGAGTATTTACCAGCAGTGCACAGTGACAGAAAACAGCCTTATACAGTGAAATAATTGGTGGGGTTTCTACCTCAGACATAGTGGAGAAAAACTCTCCTGGGTGATATAAAGCACAAGGCCTGGTGCTGCTGAGCACACAGGTAACACTCAGCATAGTGAGGGTCTCATAGGGCAAACTGAGACATGAAGCTTAATGTCAGAGGAAGGTGTGGGGTGGCAGGAGGTGAGAGCACAAGGGGTTAACAGCCACAAAGAAAAGCTGGTGCTGGGCAAAGAGAAGGCAGCGAACTGAGCTTTCCACCTGCTTTAAGAGCTCTTGCTTTTGGTAAGGACCTGCATCTATTTTAGGCTTTATTATTTGTGACAAATACCAGCACATTATGCCTGCATTTACTGTCCATGAGCAGCAGTAATGCACAAAGCCCCATCACATCTGCATCCCCTCTGCGTCAGCCCAAACTGAGACAATCACTGCCTGACAAAACAAGTTGTGTCTCTGAGGGACACAGCGCTCCTCATTTCACATCATCCCCTTTGGCAGCATCGCCACAGCACAGTTTTTATCCTCACGTTCAGCCCTCAGCTCCTTTCCAGTATTTGCCTCCTCTCTCCCTTGCCCATGGAGTTCTGGTGCTTTCAACTCATTATCTGCCTTACCCAGAGACTTCCACCAGCCTCTCTTCTAAGTATGCAAAGGGAAAAGAAGAAGTCTAGACAGCATCACATCAGAACTCCAGCCAAAATGTGGGAAGGGAGATTGCACAGCGTAACTGGTGGAGAAACACAGTACTTTGGATTATGAGGCTTAATGCTTGCTACAAACACACTGTGCAGCGTCGGGTTCGATTTGATATTGTGCCTCAGTGAGAGGCTCCAGCATCGTAGCTGTTCTGGCAGCTTGGATGCTTGGAAATTAGGGATGATTGCTAATAGGAGAAAGCAGCGCTGAGGATTGGAGGAAGGAAGGTGGCGGAGAAGAGCTGGGCATGGAGAGGTGCAGTGCCCTCTGCCGATGCTCTACAGCTGCGGGCATCACTCCGGCAGCAGGCGAGAGGGGGAAAACCTGTGCTCCATGAAGGATTGCTAAGTTAGTGATGCTGCTGACCTGTACCAAAGGAGCATTTCGTTTACCAGGACAGGAGAGACTCAAGTTTGCTGGAGATTGAATCACTTTGAGTATTGTTCTGCTCCTGACAGAGTCATGAAGGCTTTACAGAAACCTGTTCATGACATCAACCTCTCTTCAATTTCATCAATAAAAGCATCCAGAGATGGGGGAATTAAGTCTGAGGTGGTGGCAGTGCTGGTTTGCAGCTGCTGGTGACAGAGCCAGGAGCGGCGATGCAGCACAAGCAGTCCCTGGTTCAGGGCAGGGTGATTCTGTTCATACACACACAGAGGCCATGCAGGCTCCTTTCCCACTCAAATTCAGCATCCCTGTACCACATCCCAGCCCTGCCCCTGTGCTGGTGCAGCCCAGCACTAAGTAGGTCTGTTTATTTTGGCTGGACTCCTGCCCTGTGATGAATGAGGGTCTATTTTTTCTCTGGTTTGTGGTTTGATCTGAATTTCCTGTACTAAGTTCCCAAGAGGATGCCAAGATCAAATAATTAGACTATTCTGTGATAAAGAGTTAACATTGTTATTCAAATGTATTCAGAATTAATTTACCACCAAACAATTTACACTGCCACCCTTCTATCCCCCTGAAATTACTGGAATATGTTATCTGGCACACAGAGCATCTTGTGACCTGAAATAACTTTATTGGCCATTAAATGCTGGAGCAACGGGTGCACGGAGTACACACAGAAATGCAGGAGAAGCCACAAAGGCGATAGAGTGATTTAAAAGCAGGAAAACCCGAACCAAATGAAAAAACAGGGCTTTACTTGCAGCAACGAACATGCAGAAAGCAGAATCCTGAAGTTACCCATCAGTGGATTTGACCCCAGGAGATTTGGGGACCATATTCAGGCACCCATGGGAGATGCTCTTGGATTCACACCCACAGCACTCCATCTGAGCCTGCTCCTGGTGCTCAGCAGGGTGCTCAAGGGAAGCCAATTCTGCTTTCTGTGTGCTTACACCCAAACTGGGGAGCATGCAGCTGGGACACGGGCAGTTGGGATTCCCTGAGGGAATATTCCTGGAGCCTGCGGTCTGCACCACCAAGCAGCTCTGCCCCCCTCACACTCCATCCAACGATGGACCCTGGCTGCAAAGCCAGGCTTGGCCATGCTGCCGCCTCTTCCCAACTAACACTGGCCAAACGGGGCATTGAGCATCACGGAGCACCAGCCCCGAGCTGCCTTCCTGAGGCTCTGTCTCTTCATCCATGCACCGGGAGCCCTGCAGCTCTCAGCCCCATGGGCACCGCTGCCTTGTTCAGCCTCAACGAACCTGATTTTCCCTTTATATTGTTACAAAGAAAACTTCATTTGCAAAGTGGGAGGGGGTGGTTTCAAACTCCAGCTCCAGACAGACATAGGAAGATCCAGAAAAGCCAATCACGCAGAGGCGGGGAATTATTAGAATGTTTTCTATATATTTATATACAATAATCAATGGTATTTTTTCCTTCACAGCCTCCAGTTTGATTGTCTGCTCTGTGCTACTTGCAAATTGTACACCCGATGCTCTAACCCCTTTCCTACACACACACAGCTTAGAAGGAGACTACAAGAAATAAAACCCCATAAATACCACCATGAAGGGCTGTTTGTTTAAAAGCTTAACTGAAGCCTCGTCCTGCTCCCAGTGACTCCAGTGATAGGAGAATGGGACCTTCAACATGCTTGAGGTATAATTATTGCCACAAATCTCAGCGGGAATGTAACCTTTGTTAAAGAAAAGGCAGAACAAAAGCAAGGGCCCAGAGGTGAAGGTGATTCCTTTGGAAATACAGACAGCAGAATGAAACCCCTCCCAGGCTCAACACACTGCTCCTACAGAGGAAGGTCAGGGAGGGGGACAGACATGGTTTTGGGGTGACCCAAGTGCGTGGGACCCTGCCTGTCACCAAAGGGGTGGCACAGGCAAGGTCAGGCACTACTCCTGCTGCTCCCCTACCGAGTGGCCATCGCAAGCATCATCAGTGGGGTTGGGAGGTTTTGGTGTCACTCCTCTGGAGCACAAACCAACCTGCTAATCACCAAATGCAAGTGCTGCAGTCGGATTGACGGCTCCTGCGGGCTGGGTTGGGCTTTACAATTACTTATTAATCTCAATCTGTTGGCATCCATCTCAGTTGCACAGGCTAACGCATCATCCATCAAAATAATCACTCTGAGTAATCTTGGGTGATGTTCCAGCAGAGCGTGGTGGTTGGAATCGGGCTCCCCTGGAATGCCAGTCCTGCGGGCTCCACTGGTTCCAGTCATCCCGCATTGCTTTGGTAGGGCTGAGGCCATCAGGCTTGACAAAATGGCATCAGGCTCTCGTCTGTCACTTTGAAGGGGTGCTACTACTGCTTTTTAATCTAAGAGCAAGGTTAGAGGCTTGGTAGCTTGATCACCTGCACTCACTGCTTTACTGTAAGAGGAGCATGGTATTGCAACTACTCTGCAGCCGCTCGATGCAGCACTTGGTAACAGGTACAATCTCCCTGATCTCTGCAGTCAGGGCTAGCAGCCTCACAACCTGCCTCACTCACAGTGGTGTAAACATGGAGCAACTCTACTCGCACTGCTCCAGTGGTCTGTCTTTCTACCAGGGTTAACTCGGAGCTGAACTGAGCATTGGGTGTGCTGCAGATCTGAATGGTGTTTTCTGATACAGCTATTTAACAGATTGCATATGGATTGACCATAGAATAAGCTTCTGATACAAACTTCTGCTTCCTAAAAAATCCAGCAATGAGGCACAGATTTTTCCTGGTAGGTTTGCATGTATAGATTGTGTTTAGAAGCGTGGATTAACTATTTACATATAACTGTGAGAGAAAAGAGTGCTTTTAGCTTTTCCTTCCCTCTCTCAGGTACCTCTCCCTGTGTGTATTTTAACACAGGAAAACAAGAGATCGTAGAAAAGTTAACCTGTTTTCTCCCTGGTTTGATTTTCAGTTCTAAACCAATACTTACCCAAGTGTTCTCTATGGCTTAGCATAACCTAATATTAAAAGAATTACTTGAAAGCCAGGGCAGCTTTGCACAAATTAAAGCAGAGGGAAAAAGCTGCAATTTTCCAGTGGGCTGAAAAAGAGGTCAGAATTATGCCAGTTTTAACTGAGAGTGAAGGTAAACACGGATCTCCCTGCAACCCCTTCAAAGCCTTTTGCTGATCTTTAAGTTTCTTCTTTTACTGCTGAAGAAAATGCCTAAAAGTGGTGCTGAATGTTGGGGTAATTCCCAGGATTTCAATAGCACGAAGCTGAAGCCGTTTCTGCTTTACAGCGGCGCTGGCAGAGGCGGTGCACAGCGGAGCTCCCGCGGTGGCAGCCCTGTCTCTGCCTGTGTGCACCAGCCCTTGCCCTGCTCTTGGGGTGGCTCTGGGCTGAGCCGGGGAGTGCTGGGTGAAGGGAGCAGAGCTGCAGCAAAGCCAAGGGGTTCGGAAGGGCTGGTGGCAGTTCCCACACTGAAAGCTGCTCTCTTTGTGCAATTGCTTTAAGCCATACCTCGAAAATCCATTTTGTGGACAACTGAGGCACCTGGACTTGAGGCTAAACATTTCCATAGAGCCACAGGGATACTCCTGGGCCTCAGTGTTTCCCATGGCCACACTGGTACATGCTGGGGTCTCAGCACCACCCGCACTAGTGGCTTCAGCCCGTTCCCCTGCCAGTATCTGCTTGTGCAGCAGCAGCCCCTCACACGCCTCCTCCGGAGCATCAGCCTGGCAGCACGCCGGCGCTGGCCACCAGAATCGGGCCTGCTGCTGCCAAGCTGAAAGCAGTACGGGCTGCAAGCCCAGCACCCGAGCTGTGACCGAACACCCTGGTCCCAATGGGGATCTGTGCCTTGGGACCCTTTGGGAGGAGAAACACTGCAGGGGTCTCCATGGGATGCTGGTGATGATAGACTGGGGGGGCTCTGCCATGGCACAATGGGATGGCTCCTCCCTGCTCGTGCGCTGGCACTGGCAGAGCCTTGTGTGCTTGCAATGGGGGCTTTCCTGGGAGTGGGTTTCTGTTGCACAAACCATTTCCAGCTGTTCCAGGCTGCAGCTGAGCTGACCAAGCAACCTATCTCTCATAAAAGGTGAGCAGCATCAGGGTCCAGGCCCCAGAAGCAGGTCCATCAACCTTTCCCACCAGCATTCCTGGCACTGCGACATGCACGGGACCACAGCTGCCTGGAGCATCTCATTCACACCAGCCCAGGTGTTCACCCCACAGGAATTAAGCCATTGTCCATGAGATTTCCCGGGCCATGCAGTGGCTCAAAACCATTCTGGAGGTGACAGTGTTTCACTTCAGAAAGTGGCTGTCTCCCAGGACTAGCATTTGGCTGTTACTGGTTTTTCACATTGCTGCTGTGCAGTTGTACTGGGATAAATAAGACCCATTTTTTCCACTTTAAAATATTCACAAATCTATTCAGTTTGCACTAGTTTCTCTGGGTTAGAATTTGGTCCCTGAAAAAACAGCTAACCCTGGCCTTATAATATTCCCTGGGCAGACAGCAAATCCCTGTGAATGTATACTGATGGCAAAGGACATGGGATGTAACAGAAAATCAGTGCCATTCTTTACATGACACGCTGAAACCAAGAATCTCGTTTAATGAGCAAAAAGGCTGATGGTGGACTCCTTCCCGAGCTGTTCTCTGTGCAATTACTTTATGTAACATTATTAAAGATTAATTTTCCCCAGAACCTCAGCAGTTTAATGAAACACGCCTGGCCCTCAGCAGCCGCTGTGGTGCAGGCAGCCCACTGGCATCCTCCGGGCCACCCAAGCTATCAGCTCTCTGTGCTGGGCACATCTGGCCCTGGGTCAGAACACCTCTGCACTGCATCCCTATTGCAGCAGGCACAACACATCTCCTTGCTGTGGCACAGCACCCCTCCTTGTGCTGGCATAGCACCTCTCCTTGCATCGGGCACAGCAGCCTTCCTCCTCGGGCTCAACAGTCCCCCGCTCTGGGGCTCAGGTTCCCCTTTCTTCGGGGCTCACCATCTTCCTTCTCCAGGGCTAAGCATTCCCCTTTTCCGGGAGCAGAGCATCCCCCTTCTCCAGGGCTCAGCATCCTCCTGCTCCAGAGACTAAGAATCTCCCCTCTCTGGGGGCTCAGCATCACCCATTTCCAGGGGCTCGGCACACACCATCTCCGGGGGAGAGCATCCCCCGCCTCCGGGATCAGCATCCCCTTCCTTTTCGCACGGTGCCCAGCATCCCGGTCACTCTGTGCCCAGCGTGGATGCTCGCACTGGGCGCCTGCCCCTCCGTGCCGGGACGCGGCCCCTCGCCTCTCCGCGCCCGCGGGCAGCGCATCCCTCGCCCCGTCCCTGAGCCTAGAACTTCGCCCCGACGCGGGGAGAGGCGGCCTTACCTATCCGGATGACATGCGGCATCCCGTGCGAGCCTTGGCCACAGAGGCCGCCGACCAGGAGCGCTGCCCAGTATTCCCAGAGCACGCCGCGGAGAACCGGCCAGAGATGGGGCATCGTTGGGGAGGGCGCGGGCCGGCGCGGCCCTACGGCCCCAGGGGCAGCGGGGGAGCGGGCGGCTGCTGCCCGGGGCTCAGGCGGAGCGACCGTTCGGCGCCGAGCCCGGACTGCTCATGGCACATCTTAGTGCAGCCGCGACGGCCCGTCCCGCGGCAGCCGCTCCCAGCCGAGCCTCTCCGTTCCGTGCCGTTCCGCTCCCTTCCACTCCGCGCAGAGCCAATTCGAGCCGTGCCGGTGCCGGTGCCGGGCGGGCGGCACCTGCGGAGCCGGGGCTGCCGGTGCGCCCGAGGAGCAGCTCTGTCCCCTCCTACCGCTGATGCGCGCGGCTCTCGCAAAGCCCCGGAGTGGAGCGTGCACACACACACCCTGACACACACTGACACACACCGACACACACCCCGACACCCGCACCGACGCGCCGGTGCCCGCCCGCTCCCCCGGGGAGAAGGCAGGAGGCGGCCGGGGCCGGCGGGGCGGGGGAACGCCGGGGGAGCGGCAGCTCCGGGGTCCCTCTGCCCCCTGTCCCTCAGATCCCGGGGTGTCCGATGTTTTCTATGGCCCCCTTGGGGAGGGCCGGGAGAGGCGGGGAGGCATCGTTCGGGCCGGGCCCGGCAATTCCGAGCGGCGGGGCCGCTGGAGCAGCGAGCGAGCAGCCAGGCTGGGCTCTGCAGCCGGGAGTTTAATGACCTCGGTGACAGAGACAAAGGGCTGCACAAGCAGCAGATAAGTTGGCTGCTTTGTCAACTTGCTGGGCTAGGCTGGGGAGAATTTATTTTTTCTCATTTAAATAATTTGACCTGTTCCATCACTTCCAATCTCTCCCATTTGCCAGCTGTCTGCTGAGCACATCGCCTGGAACGTCTGAGGAGCACATCTTGAATTTTCTTACATGCTATTACTCCGTATCTGTTCATCTTTCCAATTCTCCCTGTCCATTGTTTTCCCAGCAATGAGGGGTAGCCTTGGCAGCCCTGGGCGGTGACAAAAGCCAGGGGCCTCCTGTGTGACCCATCCTAGCCCCGTTAGCCTGAGCAGGAGGAGAGGACGTGCAAATCATTTTCCATCTAAAACTCAAAGAAAACAAGAAGGTGGCAGATTGAGATGAGCTCTTAGGCAGAAGCTCTTCCCTGTGAGGGTGCTGAGGTGCTGACACAGGGTGCCCAGAGAAGCTGTGGCTGCTCCATCCCTGGCAGTGCTCAAGGCCAGGCTGGACACAGGGGCTTGGAGCAACTGCTCCAGTGGAAGGTGTCCCTGCCATGGGCAGGAGTTGGAACTGAAGAGCTTTAAGGTCCCTTTCAACCCAAACCAGGTTGGGATTCTACGATTCTATGAAGAGTTCCTGGGTGCTGCATTCGGGGTAACAGGGAGGTGCCCCTGAACAGGACCTGGGCTCCCAGCATTGTGTCACAGCAGAGGAGGCTTTTTCTTCCTCCTAAGAGTCAAGACAAAGAGACAAAGGCGTTACTCAGCATCTTCAAAGTTTGGTCTCTGAGGAGATCTTTGTTCCTGTTTATTGTGGACAGGCTGAGGCTCCAGCAGCAAATCTTCCCAGTGTCAAAGACAGTTACAGAAAAAGGTGTCTCATGGTAAGGGGTGTTTTCATCCCTCCTGACATCAAAAAGGTCAAGGCTTAGCCAAAGGCCATAGAAGAAGTGCTCATTCTAACTGCTTGAATGAAGGCAGCTGGTTCTGTGAGCTTCTCAAATTAAATGTCCCAACCTGATGAATATTTGCACCTCGTGATAAAAAAAGGAAGGCCCACAAAGCTTATGGGAGGGAGAGATATTTTGTTTGTGTCTGTTCTTTACTCCTTACAGACTTGAACATATAAAGAGGAAGCTTCATTTTCAGTTACTGGGGACAAGAGGCTCAGATTTGTGGACTGTTTGAATGAAGATGTAACTAGGGTGATATATTCTGTTGGTTCATTAGTGTCAAGATGCTGCCTCTTGACTTTTTGCTGGCACCAGCCACTAATAAGGCTCTAACCTTGGCTTCAGCCTCTGGATCCTACTGCAGTACCAGCATATGTAGTTTATTTCTTATTTGATTAGCATCTGATGGGTGTGCAGAGGTCAGGAATGGGCCCTGTTGTGTATGTAGGTCAGAGGAGGCAGCCTGTGCAGCTCAGAAAGACAGCAAAGGAGCAATCAGTTATCAGCAGTGAGGCAGCACAGTGAGCCACACACACCCGGACTCCGGGTGGAGCTGCACTCTGTGGCTGCACATCTCCTTGCTCAGGCTCTGCATGGCCTTTCCTTCCCAAAGCAAGCAGAACACCTGAAGCCCATCAGATCTGTTTCTCTTCCTCATGCTCCTGAGTTCCCATGCTGTCCTCCAGCTCCATCCCTCACTTGTGTCTCAGGGGTGCTCCTTTCTATTGCAGCATCCTTCTACTCTCTGAGGGGACTCTGTTCCTTTAAAAAGAGGATCTTTTTTCAAGCTACTCTCAGATGTTGCCCTGTGGTTACCTTAGGTCATTTTCCTCCCCCAAACCTTTATCCCTTAGGACAAGCTCTGCATCAGCTATGGCCCATCAGGGTTGTTAGCACATCATTATAGCGAGGACAAAATGTGTGAGGGAAACAGCCAGTGTGTAGTTGTAGGGTTAGCCGAACACCAGGCAGGACCAGAGCTCCAACTCCGTACTCCTTCATGGGTAAGTGGTCTGAGTGGGATGTGCTGGGGTTTCTTTGGGAGGGGTGAGTCTGTACTGGAGTAAGTTTGGGCTATATTAAGGAATCTGTTTATTGCTTTGTTGAAGGACAACTGCAGGTAGGAGAAAGGCTTTGGTGTTCTACAGTTTGGTACAGTGATGCTAAAAATACAAGAGGGTTGCCAGTTCACAGCCACTATGAAATAGATTTAATGTGGGAGTTCATGATTTCATAGGATGTCAGTGAGTGCAGATACTCTGCTTTGTTTGGGATGTGTTAAGGTGGTGTGCCATGTAGGAGAAGTCGGTTGGTTGCTCCTGGTTTATTGTGAGGATATTTGGATGTGCTGGATTTTCAGGCTGTGTCTTTCTCCAGTGGTTATGTGTGCTATTTAGAGCTCTGTTTATTATTCAGGACTCTCATAATTGTGTACATTTTATAGAGTTTTATATGCATGCAAATCTCTATTCTTTTGCCTGCAAATAAAGCTGTGGATTTATGGGTGTTCTAAAGGCTATAGATGTTAGACTTTTCTTTTTGAGTATGTAAGGGAACTGCTTGCAGAAGTGGGAAAGAAGGTTGAAGTTATTAATATCTGGGGAAAAAATGCTGCTTGACGAAGGATGGTATCAAGTGAGATTCATGCTTCAGCGCAGCAGCAGAAGTACGAGCTTTGCAGAAAGAGACGCGAGCGTTTCTGTAGGGATGGCACTTTTCCATCCTAATGAAGAAAAAGAGGCTTCTCTTTATTTTTTTTAATGGCATCTAAACTGGTTCGTTTGAATTAGCTACATCCGCATGCGTTTTGTTTAGATTTATATGCATCAGGTGTAATATAACTACAATCGATGTGAGTTATGAGGCCCAGTGCTCACATTACTGCGATTCATGCGCTAGAGTTGTCTCCTGAAATACCAGAGAGTAAATATACGGGGCTGGCAAATGCAGATTTCTGGGACTTGAGTGCCCTCTACTGAAACAGGCCCAGCTAGCCCTTCGCTTGGACGCCCAGATTGATGGCTTCCTAAATACAGCTGAACCTCTGCTTCATACTCAGAAGGATCCCTCTTTTCTTTGCATCCTTCTCTCACCGTGTGCTTATTTCTTCCCCTTGCTCGTCTTTGAACAGTCTGGTTTGAATTCTGACTCCTCCCGCAGCTCTGCACATGTCACAGTAGATTTTCCTTGGTTTAAATGGCAAATACAGGAAAGATTCCTTCTGAAACAATCATACAGGAGCACTGGGGGTGGTGTTAGGCTGGGTTGGGAGAAGCTGGCTTCATTCCCAAAGAGTTTGGGTCCTTTCAATGCCTTGTTACATAGATGGTATTAACTTCTTGCAAGCAGCCAGAGTTGCTGATGTGATAGTGCTACTGATGCTCTAGGAGCTCTTGCAAAAGCAAACAGCCAGAAGCCACATTTCCCCCTACGAACTCATTGCAATTTTATGTTACATTTGCTTGTTGTGGGGGAGGAAAGAGGGGGGGAAAACTTGTGCTTCCTACTCAGCATTTCCTCTGTAACGGGAAAAGTGGTGTGTTTTCCCATGCTTCACCTGCAGCCAGAGCAGGGGGTTCTTTGCCACACTGATGCTCAGCCCTTGGAGGTGATGGAAGCCTCTCTGCCACGGGGTTGTGCCTGTTGCTGGATAGAGGATTTGAATGTCGGGACATTTCCCATTTGCTAGTTTTTCACTAGTTTTCTCTCTGAAGGGTTTTATGGAAGGAAATGTGTGTTGTGATGTGGTCTGCTCCGAAAGCACACATAGCATCGGGGCTTGGGGGGAACGTGTTTATTCTGCAATCTGTGTTACAGAGGAATACTCCTAGAAGAATTGTTGCTGCACTACGCTGCATATATTTGTGTTGGAACATACTGTGGTGTAATAGCTGGTTTGAAATGTATCCAGTTCTCCTGAATATGTTATTGTGAAAGTCAAGCAAATGCACTGGGGGAATGTGAGCTTCTGTCAAACCTGAGAGCAGAAATGCTCTGCGGAAGCTGTGAAAGCGAGAAGGGAGCTGGTACCAACTGCTGCACCCGTGCTCTTGTACATGGATATTCGCAGGGCGCCAGCACCATGGGAAAACTCTGATCAGAGCCCAGTGCGTGGCCCATGTGTCTGAACAGATCAAAAGGCTGCTTCATTCCCACCCTTGTACAGCCCCCTCCTTGCAGTGAGGGGCTGGGACCTGGCAGGTCTCTACTGCAAAGCTGACCATGGCAGGCAGGAGGTTTGTCCCAAGGCTGGTAGGGGATGGGAACTGGCTCTTCCTCCCCCCAGGTAGTGCTTGCATCACTTGTTTCCTCCACCATCCCCTTTCCAGACCTGGGTGGACAAGACAAGGGCTGCGCCAGTGCTGGGAGAGGGAGAGCATAGCTCCTTGTAGAACAGTGATGATTAGAGAAGTTTCCCTGACTTTCCTGCCTGAAGCTGGTTTAACTAAGGCTGATGGACACTTTGAATGAGAAAATAACAAGATTTCCCCCTTTGTGCTGTCGCTGGTTAAAACTAATCACAGTTTGCTTCGTCTGAGTGTCCCTCCTGGCTCACAGCGGTGTCAGCAGGAATCCAGCAGCACCCAATCACTGTCATAGGGGATACCTGTCCCTTGGGGGTCTGGTCGTTTTTACACATGCGGGAGCAATCATATGTGGTACCCTCAAGTGGTGGGAGGTGGCTCAGCCACCCTGTTTCTAGCACTTGATGCTGGGGTAGCCGCATCCGTGCCAGCTCTTGCATCAAACCCTGCGCAGCAGGACCCTCACTGAGCATCTCTCTGGCAGGGACTCCTTTGATCAGCCACTTCTTCTGAAGTGATCTTGGTTTTGAACCTGGAGAGGGGCTGGTACTTACCAGGCTGTGAACTTCCCAACATACACAGAAGCAGACTTGCCCAAATCAGCAGGAATGTGGGAGAGCATTAGGAGCCGCCTGTCCTTTCTGGGTGGGATGCGGTGCTGTTGAGCAGGGTTGGAGGCCACGAAGTGCCAGAGGTTGAAGCATCCCTCTGGGTAAGCAGAGCCACGTGTGCCCCGACTGCTCACAGCTTACACAGCAGTGGGTGAATTGGTACAATTGTAGCATGTCATACAGGCTGAAAAGGGCAATGGGGAACAAATGAGCAAGTAAGACCAGTTAAAATCATTATCTTTATCCCACCACGTGTTCATGCCCTGGCAGGAGAAGCTGTTTTGGCCAGTCAGCCCCATCAATTGCTCCTTTTGCTGTGCTGCAATAGCCTTTTGAAACAGGCTGAGTGGAAATGCAGATCTGTGTCAGACAGCCCTTGCGTGCAGTTTTCATTCTCTTTCTGCAGAGGTAGGAAATAGAGGTGCTTTTTTTACATTAAAAAAACCAGTATTATCTTTAGGATCGGTGGGAGAAGCCATTTGCAACCGATGGGTGTAAATTATGCCTGCTTAGTCAGACAAGAAAATTAGAGACTGCAGAATTAGGCTCTGCTTGCAATTATCTTTAACACAGGACCAGTTTACAACGAGACTTGGTACGCTCCTTGGCTTTCATCTCCATTCTCATGGGACCTATTTCCAACCTGTCAGCTTCAAAGTGTGGCCCATTGTATGAAACCCTTAGGAAGAGTCTTTCTGTTTTCCTCCTATCCAAGCACCAACTGGTTGAGCAGAAGGTTGGTCACCAGCCAGCTCACGAGTGCACAGGGCACTTTACTACCCACATGTCTAATTACCCATGCAAAGATTTGGCGTGAGTTGTTAATACCTTTCTCTTTTTCCTCTCTGCATGCAAAGGGCAGGGAAAGAGCACGTTCTTTCAAACGCCTGTTCAAATCGGACTTCAGTGGAATTATGCTGGGAATTAATTTAGGCAGCTGCAGCCGGTTCTCTTCCCAATCCCCCGTGAACTCGACCTGTTTGCAGCTTGCTGCGAACTTCTCAGTTGTTCCAGCACATTCAGGGAAGGTTTTAATGTTGTGTGAATGGGAAAACTGAGGCTGGATGTGCTCAGAATAAAGCAAGGCACAACCAGGCATTGCTTGTCAGTGGAAGACCGAATGTACCTGGGATAAGGAGGTTCCTTGGGAAGGGCATGGCCGGGAGCACATAACTTTCTCATAGCAGCAGGCACTGACCGTGCTGGGGTGTGTGGATTATGTGGAGGCAAAAAGTACATGCCTGCAGGAGGGGCAATGTCCTGGCATGGAGCTATTGTGTGATCTTCTCTTTGGGAAGGGGTGCATGAGAGCAGAGGGGTGGGAGAAGGAAGGAGGAGATGCCACCTCCTGCTCCAAGGAGACTTGGGGGACTGAGACCTGGCATCTGCATGTCTGAACTCTCCATTGTAACTTGTCGTCCCCCCCCCCCAACATTTCCATACGCTTTCAGCTTAACCCCCTTGCTTTGCAGTGTTTGCAGAACACACTTTTCCCACTGTCTGCATGGATAATGAATTGGGAATTCATGAGAGCAGAGAGGGAAAACCTCTCCATCAGCTGCACTTGATTCCTGCCCTGGATCATGAGATGTGGGAGACCTGCCTGTGCCCAGCTCTGCAGCGTGGATTTCCACTGTGCCTGCTCTAAGCTGATGTGAGGCTCCTTTTAAAGCCAGTACTAAACCAAGCTGTTACACCAGTCAAATACTTGTTATTCATGGCTGTTTGTGCCTGGACACAGGGTTAATTTCGGCACTTCTCAGCTTAGCAAGCAATGAATGGCTTCATGTTTTATCCTGCTGGAAGGGGATTGCGCAGCATGTTGTGTTTGTGGATTGAAAGGGGAGTGTAGGAGGCTTCCCTATTCACAGGAAGAGGGAAATGATGCTTTTTATTATCTCTTTTTAAAATCTGATGTTTATTTGGTGTTATAAAGGTGTTAAGAAAACAGAGAAAATGAGTTTCAAAAGACAGAAAACAAAATAGGTTTTGAAATGGGACTTTGTAAGCTGCTCTCTGGTGTTCTCAGTACTTCCATGTCCATCACTGGGGACTGTGGTGATGGACGTGATACTGGGGTGGCTCTGCTGGTGTCTGGCTGGCACGAGACACCACCTTTCCCTCCTCTATATCAAGGGCAGCAGCCACAGCTGAAGTTGGAAGCTGATGTGCTTCCGGCTGTGCTGAGTGTGTCTCATTGTAAGCCACTGACAGAGGTTTTCTTTGGCCACTCAGCAGATGCAGGGCTCAAAATTCCCCCAGGGGCTCCAGGTTCAAACCTGGGATTCTATTATTGATTCTATAAAATGCCTCTCCTCTAGTTACTGGTAACTGTTGGGTGCATCCTGTTTGGCACAGCACAGAGGGACTCACCTGCAGCATCCCATGGGTGACCACTTGCTGCTTTGGGTCTTCCCACAGGGCTCCAAATGCAGGTTGGGGAAGAAGGAAGCCACTGTGAATTTTTGGTCATCTTCATGCTGGGGATGCCTGGTCCTCTGCTCTGAGCACAGCACAGCTGAGAAGCTGCCTTGTACAGCACTTTGTTCTCAGAGCTCTGAATTTGAGCCTGAAACACCTTGGTTAAATTTCTTCACTACTTCTGTGCATCATTTCTGTTTGGTGATGAGATGGAAGAATGATGTTTTTAAGCAGGTCTTAGTGCAAGTAAAACAGAGCTGATGGCAGCTTTGTTTTAAACAACACACGCAAAATCTTCACTAGATTGTATCTGTGCTCTCCGTGGCCTTCCACTTTGTGGCTGCAACATGACTTGCGTGTTGAAACCCAGTGGGAAAAATCCCTGGGACAAATAAGGATCTTTTCTCTGTAGTTTGTTTCCATAATTTTCTTTGCCTTTTTTCAAATAGGAAGGAAAACCCAGAACTGTGTTCAGTAAACATTTAATGTTTAAAGTGCCTTTCTATAGAGCATGTAAGACTCTCCCAGCTGTAGTGATGCCTTTGTCCCAAGATGTGGGACCTGACTCTATTCTGAACCCTGTGAGTTTTAATAAACGAAGGTCAAAAATCACATTAAATCAATGTCTGTCATACCTAAGGTACCAGGGAAGTTGTGTGCCTTTAACTGGAATTGAATATATATCTCTCTGCGAAAGCAATCACAATCTCCTATAATAATTCCATATATCCAGAGAGATACAGCCTGAAAGTGGGCGAGAGTGAAACATTCCGGCTCTACCCTCCCTGCGCCCGCTGGGCTCAGAAGCTCACTGCAGGAGGATGTAGCCCCAGATAGATGCAATTAATATCCTCATGTTAACAGTTTAAAGATCAAGTGAGGAGTAGTTTGATGAGAGATTAAATCTAAAGATACCCATTTATGAATGATATGGAAAAAAAAGTAAAAAATCTAAGTAGATTAAAGTCTTGCAGAGCTGACTAATAAATGGGCTGCTGACAGAGTGTGGCAGCCCTGCCTGCCACTCTGAAGTGGCTAAGGACAAGTTTAATAACGCTTTACAATTCAGAGGCTAAATGAAGAGTGAGCAAAGAGAGAGCAGCACAACTGCTAACTCTGTGAAGGGGATGAAAAGGGACTTGGGGATGAGCGTGAGCCTTGGTTGGGGTGGAAAAGGTGCCCTTGGTCCTTCCAGCCAGGAGCAGGGTACTGAGGGGAGTCCCCCTTCAAGTGGGTACCAAACTGGAGCTGAGACCTCCTGGGTGAAAGAGGTAAATGCTGTAGGCATCAAGGGGTAAAGAGGAAAGCTTGCATTACACAGCTGGGAAAATGGACCTTGGAGAATCAGGTGCAGCACTAGATAAGAGATGTCACTCCCTTCAGTAGCAACCTATTGCTCTTATGGGGTGTAGGCTTTTAACAGCAGAGTTTTAGGGGTGGGGAGGCTCTGGGCTTAATTGCTGGCTTGGGGAGTAAACAGCTCTAGGTGAAGTCAAGGGTGATCAGTCTCAGCTAGACAGCCATTTCCCGGGAGATGTTGTATGCCAAGAGTATTTCTTGCTATAAATTGCTCTGGATGTTTGAATATAGACCTTTTATAAACTCAAACCCTGCGCAGGATGCTTGGGTCCTTGCACTGTCATCGTGTCCTCAATCACTGTGAATTGTTCAAGGTCATCAGAAGAGCCTGTAGTGATCCGGAATTAAATCCAGTTTGACTCCTGTAACTTTGTCCTGTCTTTGCACCCAGTATTTCCAGCTTTAAGAATGCTCTTTCTGTTCTATCCTGCGGGCTGCTCCCAGCTCTGACACAGCACTGATGCATCAAAAGCACCCTGAGAGATATGCAGATGCAAATGGGTTATTTCTGCAGTGTGCTCTTGGAACCTGCTAAAAGACAGAGCATGGTGCTGAGAGCCCGCTGGCAAGCACTGCACTCAGGCCCCTATTAAAAACAGCAGAACACGTTTAATCTCTGGATGGCAGGGAAGTTTGCATCGTCAGCATTGTTTGATCCAGTTTTAAAGGCAAAATTGAAATCATTCTTCACCAGGCTCAACACATTGATCTCTAGAAAAGAGCACTTGTAAATAACCTCCTCAAGAATGTGTCACCCTCTCTTTCCTCCAAACCATCCCCTGTGAGAAGGGCAATCCCCAAGGATGCTCCAAAAGCACAAAGGAGAAAAAGGAAAAATGGCTTCAGGGAATTTCTCTCTCTCATTCCTCCTTCTCCAGTCCACCATCGAGTGCACACATCATATGCTCTAGATCACAAGCCATTAATAAGGAAAAAACCCTGATGCTCTCACTCCACCTTTCCCAAAAGTTGAGGAGGTGCAGGGCAGGACAGGTTGCAGACCCACATGATGGACAAACAGGCTGCTCCTGTATGCTGGGGCCGGCTTCCCACCAAAGAGCAGAGGACTAGTTGGATTCGGGATCCATCCCTGGACTGCTGGCAGGAAGCCTTGTAGTGTAGCATCCCTGTTCTCTCTCCCTTCAGTCTGGATTTTCTGTGTCCTGCTGCAGTGGGGGATCTTTTATGCTTCCTGTAACTTGAAGTTGTCTCGTAGAATCTCAGACTGGTTTGGGTTGGAAGGGAGCTCATCTAGTTCCAGCCTTGTGTGCGGCACATTGTCAGGAATAAAAGGGAACCATCACCCTGGCTTTTGCTGCTGTGGAGATGGGCATGGTGCTCAGGTACTGGGATCTAGGCTTGGGTTTCCCTTCCACACATGTTGCCCAAATGCCATATGCCCTCCGTTAACATCAGGAAGGTCGCTTCGGGGGAGAATGAATGATCCTCTTGGGATCAATAGGACATCTTTATGAATAATTTCAGTTGAAAGGAAAAGCAGCTGATGTTAGACTTGCTCCAAGCATAAGATTTCCCTGGCAGGGTTAGATATATTTAGAGCATCTCACTGGCAGGGAATTAAAAAGTGATTTTTCATTACTAAATGATCACTTTTAGTATTTGTAAGTTGCATTGAAAACAGTGAAATTTGTGATGTGGAGGCTTAATTTCCCTGTTTTAGCTAGCCCAGGGTGAGTTTTGAACCCATGGCTTGCAGTGACTGGTGCAGGGTGTGTGCATCCCCTCTGCTTATGTGATTTCCATCAGCATCTGTCAGAGCTGCTGTGACCAATGTGACCCCTTGTAGGATTTGATCTTGAGAGATGCTGAGCACTTCAGATTTGATCTTCAAGTATCTTTTGATTTCAATAAGTTGATTCATTAGCTTCAAGTTAAGAACATGCTTAAATGATTTGCAGACTTGAACTCAGCCAATATGATTTTCAAATTAGATATATTTCCACTTTTTTCTGAGGTTTATTGGATGTTAAATGGGTTTGAAGAGATACTGTGGCAGTTGCTATGACCTCCTTCAGAGCGGAGACTGACTGGGTCTATCCAGTGGCTCTGTGCTGATTAAGAGTGTCTTTATGGATGCATACACTTCCACTTGAATGTAATTTTCCTGTAATGGGGGGGAAATAAAATCAACATTGTGTAAATGGGGCAAGTTCACAGGAAAAGTATCCTTACAAGTGGCAGGCACCTAATTCATGCTCTCCTCTGAACAAGGAGGGGGTTTCTCTCTTTCCCTCCTCATCTGGTACAGACAAATCTGTCTGACCAGGGACAGAATTAGTACTGCCCTCATTGAGGGTTTTTCAGTGGCAATGTGTTAAGTGGTGCTCCCAGATTAGTCTATTTTCTATTCTAGTCTAGTCTATTTTAGCTTTCTTGTTGATCTGGAAGGGTTGTCTGAGGTGGATGGGGGCAGTGGATGATGTTTGCAGTGGAGATCCATGTCTGCATTTGAAAGGAAAAATGATCACGGTGCAATTTCAGAACAAAACCTCAATAGAAAGCATGGAGTGGCCCCTGCTGCCACTGGGCTGGCTCCAGAGTTCCCCCAGTGCCACCTTCCTGGTGACACAACCCCTAATCCCCGGTGTTGAGGGCAGTTTGGATGCATGGCCTGAGGGCTACCGAGACATGGCCCAAAGCAGAGTCCAATAAACCCAGGAGAACTCACTGGGCAACCAAAACTCATGCAGCTTTGGAAGCTTGACACAGCTGAGAAGTTCCCTGTGTTTGTGGAGCTGTGGAACTCAGCATCTAAAGATGGGAGAGAAAAGATCCAGGAGCACCAAGCAGGGGATGAAAGAGAAGAATGCGTGATCTGGAAATAAAACGAAGCTCTCTTTAATGAAAAGCTTCAAAAATAGCTTTGTCACAAAGGGAGTTATTGTAGTGAAATTACATTATCATCCCGTGCTGGTTTTAAAGCCACGCTGGGCCTCCTGGGGCAAAGTGACTGCAAAGAGCTCTTTGTTTTTTCCCTTGAAAAGACAATGCGGGAGGATGTGTGTTTTCAATCAATGGGGGCTCATAACTAATGGAACAGAAAAGTTTAGGAGCCAACAACAAACTGAAGGCATTAATAACTGTTGCTTTCAAGTCAATGGGATTGATCAGCAAATTCCGCTTCTTTCTGAATGATCATTGTGGAAAAGTGGAAGGCAAACCAATATTTAAAGATGTACCTGCAAGCAATAACACATGATTGCAGGCGCTGGTGAGCTGGGCAGCAGCAAAAGGGCTGGATGACATAATGGATCATTCATAATCGTCAACCAAATTGCATAGCTGGTATTGAGCTTTTAAAAATGAACCATAAGAAGCATTTCTCATTGATTTTTGTTTCGTTAGAAACAATATAAGCTGCCTTAAAGAACTGAGAATGGGCTGGAATTGATTTTCTTTCCTTTTCAGCAAATTTGAGTAGAATTTGATATTTGATTTTAATTTAGGATTTATTAATGTTTTTTCTTTCTCACTCTCTGGTGCTTTAGGAGAGGTTGAGAGGCATGGGAACTGAGCTAAAACTTGGGGGGAATTTTATGCCAAAGGGCACAAGCTCCATTAAAATTGGATATTTCACAGATCCTGAACTAAATCCAGAGTCTAATATGGATCTTATAGGCCAGAGACTACTGATTTTTGGCGGGTATGCAGACAGTGCTACCACCAGCTTCCCAATTCATTTAGGCTTCTCTGCCAAGTATTTAGATTATCAGCAGTTCCTCCTCGCTGTCCTTCCTCTGCAGTGAAGATCCCATCATTAAACCTTTCAGTTGTGAAATATTAGGCCTATATTTGCAAACAGAGTGCTCCCTAGCTCAGATGTATCATTCCTAAGTGATAGTTAGGCTTTTAGAGGAAAATGGCCTTATTTCAAGCAGAACCATGTTTCTGTAGGTGTTGGCTTCAAGGGGGTTTGTTAGTCATCATCAGTTTGCAATCCAGCATACCTTCCCTGCAGTGTGCAGCTCTGGACCGGTGCCTCTATGTGCTGGTCTCTGCATTGCAAGTGATGAATCATAGAATCACAGCCTGGTTTGGTTGAAGGGACCTGTGTCACTTGAGCACTGTCTTGAGATACAGATGTGGTGGGGCTTCATCTGGCCCTCTATGTGTGGGGCACAGGGGGATTTCTCCATGAAGACTTGTGGAGGAGGAGTGTTTTTGCTGGGGGGCTCCCATGTGAGCTGGGCTTTCCTCTCCCTGGTACCGAATAGCCATGTTGCTGCTTCCACTTGTGGGATTAATTTCCTATGTTTTCTTCCCAACAGAGCTATTTGCTTTTTCCATTCTTCAATTGCTAAATAAAAAACATATAACCCTTCATCCATGAAGGTTATGCATCCATTCTTCCTCCTCATGCCCACAAGTGAAGCCTGCAAGACCGAGTATTATTTAAGGTCCTTCTTACATGAAAGAGACGTAATCACCCTTCACAGGTGAGAGATTCCAAGGGGCTTCATTTCACATTATTCTACATTAAACTGGTTCACGGTGAATTTTCAGTGCCTGCTCTCAGAAGGCAGGTGGGACAAGGCAAAGCTCTGCCTTGGGGTTGCTCTGGGTACCTGAAGATGTGCTTGTCACCAGGGCACCGAGTCCCTGACCAGGGAAGTGAGTCCTCACTTTCTTCTCTACTGAAATTACTTCTTTGAGGAAATGGAACTCTACAAAATGAATCGTAATTTTCCCAAATTGATCGACCCAGACACTTGCAGAGTCTCTTGGGAAATGGCTCCAGTAGGGCTCAGCAAGGAAGAGTGGAGATGGGGGGGGATTTGCAAAGACCTTTCAAAGCCTTCTCCAGCTAACGGGGAGACTCTGCTGCTTCAGTGAAATGTTCTCTCAGCACTATAACTTCAACACACTTTATAGGGAGCTGGTTTATATGCCAGTAAAAAGAAAAGCAAAACAGTGTTATAGGAGGCTGTAAGTGTGATGGGCAACGTGGCAGCAGCTGCTGAAGGTTTTGGTAGAGCAGTTGGCTCAGTGAAGAACAGCCGAGTTCCCCGGCTGCATGGGGCTGGTTCCCTTACGTGTGCTCTTCTGTAGACCTGTTGGGAAGAAGAGAAAGATCTCTAGGTTTTCCAAGCCCTTTAGGGATGTTCTTGGCTCTGGGAAGAACATATTGGATGGAAGAACTCATACCTGCAGCCTGCACCCCATCACGGCGCCACTTGCTGTGTTAGGGGCTTGTATCTGTTCTGTTGTTCCTGTGGTTATCACAGCACTGGCATCTAAACAGATCCAGAGATACACATACAGCATTAGCACAGAAATCTATTAGCATAAATTACTGATGAATTCACCTAAAAAGCCAAGCCCCAGCTCCATGATTAAAAATAGTGACAGAACTTCAAAGGGGCAAGAGGCATGATTTATTTTTATGATAATGTGGATAATTTCAAGTACCAAAGGATCTTGCTTATGCTGCTTTCCTTGGTACTCTGCATAATCTGCTGTGTCCAGCTAAGATTAGATAAAAGCAGAAGCAGGATCATTTTTCCTTTCCAGCATTAACCATTTTGCTTCTCCTTATGCAGAGCTGAGGTTGCAGAGCTGAAGGTGCAGAAAGGTCCTTTTGTCTGCAGACTTCACTCTGAATTTTGGAGTGTCTTTAGTCTGTGTTGTGCAGCTCATGGTTGGATCTATGTGAGTGTGGTGGGCTTGACTTCATGGGGTGCAGATGCCTCAGAAGAACCATGCACGTGGCAAACGGTGCGTGCAGTTGTGGTCCTGCTGCCTGTTCCTCAGCATTCCTGAGCTCAGGAGCAAGCTGCTGATCAAAGGCAGTCCAGCCTCATAGTTCTTGCTTGTTCTTTATTGAAACTTTCTGCTTATTCATGCTTAATGCAAACTGACTTCCATATAGACATTAACAAAGCTGATGCAGCGTTCCAGTACCTAAAGGGGCTGACAAGAAACCTGGAGGGGGGCCCTTGGTCAAGGCCCTGTAGGGACAGGATAAAGGGAATGGCTTTAACCTGCCAGAGGGGAGATCGAGATGAGCTCTTAGGCAGAAGTTCTTCCCTGTGAGGGCAGTAAACCTTCACAGTTCAAAGCTAAGCAAAGCCAGCTTACAGGGGTGATCACACCCCAGCTAAGAGCATCCTCTTGTCCCTTTGCCCGTGCACAGCCTCTCCCAGTGTAAACCAGCTCCTCCAGTGCTCCTCCCCACTCCTCATCCTTTCTGTTGGTGCTGGTAGTGGAGAGAGGATCGATGCTTTCAGTGTCACGGCAAGACACTGTCTGTTTATTATTGCAATGCTGTTGACAGCTCGACTGTTCTTCTTGTATTGTTTATACTTCATTTGTGCAAAGTACTGTAATTGGCCCCTAGCAGACATTTCAGGAATGGAGCACAACTTGAAAAGGAATCAAAATGGGTACACCTGATTGCAAAAGAGAATGGTTCAATATTTAAGCAGTCTTCTAGAAGTCTACATTTTCTATCTGCCTCAGCACTTAGCATTTGTGCAGCCATTTGATAGGATTTTAACAATGGACTTTTTAAATTGAGGGCATTTATAGGAATAAAAATGTGGAAAGGTTCATGGCCCACACCTTTTCTTGTTCTGCATCTCTCCTTCCGTGTGCTCCCAAGCAATTAACAAACCCTTAAATCTATCTATTCCCCCCCAATCCATGCAGACTTTCCCACCCTAATTGTCAATCTGTCTTTCATTTAGCCAACTGCAGGCTGTTGATCTACTTGTTTGGAAGAGCTTTTGTGTTCAGCATGAGAACGAACTAGTCCCCTGTTTACAAGAATTTACATCAAAATAAGGTTTCTGGGAAAGAAAAATGCAGCTTAGCAAAATAAAAAATAGTGCAAAGCCCCCAGAGGATGAATTCATATGCATTTCAGCAAGAATAATGATGATAAAGAGCAGGAGACAGGCTTGGCAGTGCAGAGATGCAGCAAGAACAGGGTGTCCCCTATCTCTTGGGTGCCTGCTTAGTGATGCTGGAACCAGCCCCAGAGCTGCAGCATCAGAGCCCTGCACTTCGGGACATTGTTCTCAGGGTTAACTTGGGATGAAATCTTGTGGAAAATTTACCGACCTGAAACCTCCTCCTCGGACTTTGTAGTCAAATAAATCCATCAGACTTTCTGCTCGAAACAGAGACGAGGGCAGAGCATGAAACAGCTGAAGGAGCATCCATGGGCGCAGCATTCTGGCAGGGTTTTGTGGGGAGCACAAGACCCAAGGGATGGTTTCATCTCAGGGATGAGGAATTGCTGTCTGCTTTCCCCCAGTGCCCTTTGGTGTTATCCCCCCGCCCCCATAACTGGAAGTCAATTTAGGAGCTGACAAGAGCTGAACAAACTGCAGCAGTTAATTAATAGCCTTGTGTCCTGTGCACTTGGCTCCAAGAGCCGGCTCCAGTAGCAGAGCTAATTGGGAAGTCAGTCCAGATTGTATCCTACAGAACAAGCTCATGTTAATAAGTGATTTCTGTATTCAAGGGTAGTTTTTATTCAATTTCTAGTACTGTTTTGACTAGCGAGTCAAATATTCTTGAAGTATCAAAACAATCTTTGTAGCTGTGTAACAGGAGCACGAGGATGTCATTAAAAATGAGCCCAGCTTGATGTGCACGCTGGCAAAACAGCTTCAAAAGTATCCCGGTTATTCTGGGGGGAAGGAGCTGTGTTCTCTCAGGATGAAATGATCCCTCTGAGAGCAGTTTAAAGGCAGGGCTGGGGCAGCTGCAGCTTCTCTGGGCGCTGCTCTTTTAGCATAGAGTTTGGATGTGGTGGTTCTCCCACTGAGGCATCTGCCGGCGTTATGGGCATCTGGTGCGGAATGAAGGGAAATACTTGTTTTCATGGTATGGAGTTCTTTATTAGTGGATGCTGCAGAGCAGGAGTGTAAATGGGTGGGAAAAGAAGTGAGACAAGTGGGGAATGGGTTTGTGGGTGGTGATGGGCTCTGACAGCCCAACCACAGGGAATTCCTGCATCTCTGCCGAAGCTGGAAGGGTCGAGAGTGAGCAATGTTGTTCTGTGGGGGACACCTATTGCGTTCTCGCTGCACATCCACTTCAGCTACTGTTACAAACAGGAGTGCTGGGACTCTGCTTCAGCTCTATTTTAACTTGCCTTTTTAACATTAGGTGGTGGAAGTAACCCTGATGATTAGACACGGAAATCCTGAGCTCTCTATGGAGGGTCCATGTCCCAGCATTCAAAGCCCTCTAGGTTTGAAAAAGCAGTGGATAAGTAGAACAGAAACATTAACTTTCGCATTAGGTTACTGTTATTGTGGTTCTCTGCATTCCTTAGGCATTTGGGGGGGTTTGTCTGTTTTCCTTCTCTAGTGTCCCTTGCATTTAAGGAAGAGCAGGGCTGTTATTTAGTGGCTTTTCTTGCCCCAGCAATAAAAGCCAAGAGGAATGTCAGGCAGGTTCATTCAACACTTGTGGGATGAGGCACTTGTTATTGGAAAGCAGTTAAGGAATCTAGGCTTCTATTTCCTTGTCTAGCAACATCCCTGTATCCTTACAGGCTACGCAGGTACCTCTGGGACCTCTGCCCAGCCAAATCTGCCTTTAATTTTAGGGTTAAGCCAGCAAAAGCAGGTCAGGACAAAGTGCTTTGTGGCTTAACACTGCCTTCGTTTGAGAAATAGAGGAGCAAACCCCCAGAGGTCTGAGGGGTGGAGGAAAAAACGTTCATTTCCTCCAATGCTTTTCTCGCCACCATAAACCCACGTTTGCATCCATCAAGCAGTTGTGCAGTTTCCCCAGAAGGTCACTGCGCAATGAGCATGCAACACAAACTATTTCTGCATATTGAAAAACAGGAAAGAAAAGGAGTTATTTTTCTCTTTGCATGCAATTTTTAAGAGGCAGAGAGCAAAGAGCCATAAAGTTTCCTTTTATAGATGTGGAAGACAGCAGCAGAGTGTGCTAAAGTGAGCGAGGAAAACCCAAGGTGACATTTAATTTTAGCAATAATAAGCTATGGCAAAACTCCTCTTATTAAAGACCTAAAGCAAAAATGTTCAGGTGGTATATTCGGGAGCAGAAACACTGCAAGGAGCAAAGGGGGAAGGGGGTTAAGACACCTTGAGCAAGATGCAAAGAGCCAGGTGTTAATTTTAGGGTAAAAGAATTTGAGCACCTCTAAGCAACAAATGAATAATGCCTGTTCCAATGAGGCAGAGCTGGTCTGCTGCCCAGGTCCACCCAACAGGAATTCTCTGCCAGATAAGGTAGGGTTGGTGCTGGGGTAAGGCTGCAGCCCCTGGAAGGATGCTCTGCAGCTCACGTATCCCAAGCATCCCTGCTCCTTACAGTGTGATGATTTTATGATTTCCAGCATTAGAAAGGTAGGAGTTGCAGGCTGTGCAATCCCAGGTTGGAAAGACCTCAAGGATCATCTGGTCCAACCTTTCTAGGCCAAGCATGTGTTCCAGCACACTGCCTACCTGAATCTTAACAGTGCCCAACTTTGGGAAGTCACCACCTCCCTGGGGAGGTCATTCCAGTGTCTGGTTGTTCTCATTGGGAAAAATTTTCCTCTTGTATCCAGTTGGAATCTCCCCAGGACTAATTTGTACACATTGCTCCATGTCTTTTCCATGTGGCCTCTTGTTAATAGGGAGTCTCTTGCTGCAAGGAAGGGCTGGGGTCTTGTTCCAGTGCTGCTGTCCCAAATACAAACCATAGATGAGTCTCAAGGGACCACTCCAGCTAAATTATCTTCCAGTGCTTCTGGGTACAGAGCCTGCCACCTCTCATCTGAAAACCTCACAGCCTCTGGATGAGGGGAAAAGCTGAGCTGGAATTTGAGTTGACAGGTAGTAGGCATCCCGGGTGAAGCATTTCCAGTCCATACCCCACCACATCCCATTGAAACCCCAACTGTTGAGTATAGCGAGGCAGAACTTGCTTTTCTCAGTGTAGGGATGCTAATTCTCACCTGCAATGACTGGTGATGGGGGGCGGGGGGGTTGTCTTTGGGTGGAGAGGGGTCATGTAGCACCCTTTCTACTCCCAATACCTCTGGGTGCAGAGCTCTGGTTGTGCCCCTCTTGCTTCAGTCCTTTCACCGGATTCCTTTCATTTGCTATGAGCTCTCATCGCTGAACATTTTCAGAGGGAGGAGAGCTCTTCCGATGGCTCTTTTTGCAGATGCTTATTCCTGGTGGCAGCTCTGTCTGCACATAATTGCCAAACACCTCTTTTGGCAGCACTTCCTAGAAAAGAATTAATAAAATCTAATAAGGCACTTAGAGTCGTGCAGCTTCACCCGCTGCTGCACACCCAAGTGGCTAATACAGCAGGATATTGAGTCTCTGCTGCTTAAAGGACTCCCCTTCCCAGCAGCCAGGGCACAGCACACAGTCTGGGCTCTTAGGCTTGGAATGGCCCTTCTGGAATTGCTCTATGAAGGGCCGCAGCACTGATTCTGTAGCAAGCTCCAGGTGTATTTGTTAATAGAGATGCCTCCAATTACATGTAAAATAGAACTAAAAGGCCTCTTATGGCTGCTGTATAGAAAGAAACTTGCACTTTCTGATGTCCCCCTGTGCACGTTGAATGGTCCTGCGATGGTGCTGAAAGCTCTGCTGAGGGGTTTGGTTGTGATTTCACATCTGGTTCCTTTCTGCTTTGTCCCTGTGGTGCTGTAGGATGTCTCAGCACCCTCCAGCACAGGAAGGAAGATGTTGCTGGCACCCATAAGAAGGTACCTGTGCAGTAATTGTGCTCACTAATGGGTGAGATGGGAGCTTGAACAGCAACCAGCTGCTCCCAGTCATTGCCTCCAGAGTGGTTTCCTCTCCTTGGGGAAGCATTGGGAATGAGAAGGGCTGTCCCATTGGAGCAATCCTCATTTGGCTCCATGGCCGTAGAGAAACCGGTGCCACTCACTGGTGTTTGTAGCAGGATCCTTCAGCTACATCAGGTGTAATTCTCATCTTGGCCTCACTAATGTGCCTCAGGGCTCAGGGGTGTGTTTCTGACCCACTAACACAGCGCAGTGATGCTGCATCTGCTTCCCAGCACCTCCCACCTTTTGGAAGTGCTTCCCTTCTCCAGGGGGTGGCAGGGAGGAGAGAGGCTGTCAGGACCAACCCCTCCAGCCTGGCCACCCTTCCATGGAGCTGCACTGCAGGAGGGGAGCAGGAGAGCGAGATCAAGGGCTTCCCAATCCATTTGTGAATCTGTCTCATCCAGCTGGATCAAAGCAAGGGTGTGTGGCCCATACCATGCCTCTGGTTTTCTAACATTAAGGTGCTTTATAGGAAGCCTGTGCAAACAAGTAGAAGCAGCAGCGGGCAGCCTGCTGACCAGCAACTTCAGTTCTTGGCTCACTGTAGAAGCAGACTGTTCTCTGCCTGTGTGGATGTGGATATAAATAGACGCAGAGTGGAGGGGATGAGTGGGTTATACAATGAACCTCAGTGCTTGCAAGAGCCAAAAATACCTCCAGAAATGATGGGCAGTTTGAATGACATCTGCAGAACGCTGCTAATGGCAAGGAATTGCTGCCATGTTTTACAAAGTCCCTGTCACAGGATACATCCTTCTGTCCCACCAGCACCCATGGGTTCAGCTAATGGTGGCCCCTCCATCGCCCTGTGCACTCGCTGCTTTCTCCCTGGTGCTCTTCTGCCTGGAGAGGGATGGGGTTCAGCAGAGAAAAGGGTATTTCATGACATCCTTGGCCTCACAGCTCAGATTTTGGGTCAACATTATTTTCCTCTTCCACTCTGCACAATGACAGGAGAGCTGATCGCACTCACCTTAGCAGGGAAGCGGGTCCTGCCTTTGTTGCAGTATAATAAGGGACAATAATTCTTGGAGAGCAAGCGAGAGACAGCGTTTTTGTGAAACGCTCCCATTTTGTATATAAACCTATCTCTATTTTTCACTCCTAAATGGCCCACTGGATGAGCTGTCTCTATTCAGTGTGAAAGCTGCAAAGAAATAGCAACTGCCCAGAATTGCTCAGCCTCTGGAAAGAGGAGGTTTTTCTCTACAGATGTTTTTAGCTGTGTCTTGCTGAAAGCTGTGATGATTTTATGGTTGGGAGATTGGGACTAAAGGTATTGAGCTGCTTATCCGCCTCCATCCCAGACTGTGTGTGGCCTTGGGCAACCTGTAAAAGGTGCTGGGCCATGTCCCCTCCCTTCCATGGTCCTGGATGCTGCAAGGGTATGTGTAGCATGGGTGGCTGCAGGGACTTGCAGAGCATGGATCCATGCACAGGTAGAAAATGGGTGATTTCTCCCCTCTGTTGGGTCGCAGATCCTCTTGGCCATTTCTCAGATGTGGGAGCATGAGAAGGTTCAAGCATCACTTTGGGAATGAGTTGCTATTTCTCTCCTGGGGTGTGCATGTAGTGTGTTCTCCTTCAGCAGAGGGTCACAGGGCTGGAGATCTGGCAGGCAGTGCTGCAGGGCTGAGCTCAGGATGGGTACGGATGCAGTTGGTACCCTGATGGGGAAGGGCAGAGCCAGCACCCCATGGAGGCAGCCTGCTGCTCTGAGCAATGCTCTGGGTCAGATCCTGCCACGATCCAGTGAGAAACCTCAGTACATCAAAGAGCACATGGAAGTGGGGCTGAGGCAAGGCTGCTGAGGTGCTGTGCTGCCATTTAACTGGGAGCATTATTCCAGCTGAAAACTTGTCACTAGTGTTTGAATAATTCATTTCTTTAGAGGAAACAAACCCCAAAGCCCACAAGGGTCCAGCTCTGCATGTGAACAGCTTCCAAACTGCTGCTCCCATCAGCCCCTTTCCCATCCCAGTGCTGGCACTGGGAGCAGACTGTGGGCTGGGAATGGTGGCATCTTGCAGGTGTCTCATACAGGGTTTGCATCAAGCTGGTTTTGCTAACAAGTGGCAAATGTTCATGTGAATCTCATGTCCTTGGGTCCTTCACTGTTGGAAATAAACCACCTTATTGACATTGTCAGGGCAGAGTGAGTAAAGCAAACCCATGCTGGGTGGGTAGGATGCTCTGATTGTCCTGCCAGGGGCCGTGCGAGAGGTCTGCGGGTACTTTGAGGCTGCAGCGAACTCTGCAGTGTCAAGCTGTGTGTTAGTAACTGACAGTTGCTTGGGATTTACCAGCAACAGCATATATCAATACCTGGGTGCAGCCAGCAAGCAGAACAGCTCTGCGCTTGTACTGCAGCTTCCAGAAGCACTGTCCCGATGTCAGGATGGTTTCCTCATAAAGCTCTGCTATGGGCAGACCTGTGCTCAGCCCTGCTGCATTAAAAATGAGCCTTGAAACAGAGAAGCTGTGGCTGCCCCATCTCTGGCAGTGCTCAAGGCCAGGTTGGATGGGGCTTGGAGCAACTGCTCCAGTGGAAGGTGTCCCTGCCCATGGCAGGGGTTGGAGCTGGAGGAGCTTTAAGGTCCCTTCCAACCCAAACCAGGCTGGGATTCTATGGAATTTCCCCCCACCTTGCAAGCAGAGAGTGCCCAATGAGATCTGCCTCCTTGAAACACAGCTCCTTACAACTCCAATATCCTATTTGTTTCTCTCTAGTCAGAGTGCTGAAAAGACACTGGGACCACTTGTTTGTGCCTCTATCTTTGCCTGAGCTCTTTAGAGCACAAAAGCAGCAACGTGCCACTGCCTCCTTCCAACCCTAGGCTCCACTAGATATATATTAGTAGTTGCATGACTCAATTGTATTAATTGTTGCATTAAATTATATGGTACTACACAAAAAGAATGCTAATTCAGTTTTCCTACAACTGTGCTCAACTTAATTTTTAATCAGGTCTGACAGCAGAGATTTAAATCAAGTGTTGCATTTTGGCTCGCAGAGGACTGAGGGCATAATGAATGTACTAAAGCCATCAGGACAGTTTGCAGTGCTCTTACCCGTTAAATTCAGGCTGAGCTGTAGATAGTAATTATTCCTTCTCTCCCGCCATGCTGAACTTCATGGAGGAAAAGCTGAACCAGGCTCTTGGGTTAGGGTCTGGAAGGCAACTGGGGTTGTTGTTGCTGCCAGGCCGTGAGCTGGAGGGACACAAACATCTTTCATGGGGCTGATAACGAAGCCCCAGCAAACTCACACTCCCAGTAACAACCATAAAGATAAAGTAGATTGGAAAACCAGCTTCAATCTTTGTAATTTGGGCAGTAATGCAGGATGGGGAGGGAGAGAACCAAAACCAATTTGCAGCGGCAGAACAAGCATGTAACAGCATCTTCAGTTGGAAGTGACAGTAAGAGGGTTTTCCAGGTGATTGCAACGTTACTGAACTTCACCAAATGAAAGAGCATCTTCCAAACTAGGCCAGGTAACAGCATGGCTTCTGCTCAGCATTTCCTACAACTGATCTGCATTCAGCAGATCAGGTCCTGGAGATAAAGGACTACGAATTAGGAGAGCTTGGCTAATTAAAGTGAAAATACAGCATTAAGGCCCTAGCAAGCCGCTGGTCTGTTAGTCACAGCAATACCCTGGGGGGCGCTGGGGGAACCAGGCAAGTTCTTTAAAAGCCTGACAGCATCACTATGCTTCCCCTCCTCTTGTGCTTTATTGAGAGTGTGGCATTTGGAGCACATTAATCTGCTGCAGATACCGCTGGCCACTCGTTGTGCTGCGTGGGAAGGCGCCTGCAAGGCTTTGGGCTCTTGTGTTTCTCTCCTCAGCTCTCATTCCATCAGCAGCCATGGGTTTGTCCTTTTCTGAAAGCACTGTGCGTCACTGTGTGTCTTCTAATGGGAAAAGCAAGATCTGTATAAATCCATAATGGCTGCAGTAATCTTTCTTTTCTGTGTGAAGCTGGTATTAATAAGGAATGTCACAAACTATGAATTTTATTGTAGTGATATTCATTATATGTGTAATACAGAGAGAAAACGTGATGCAGCAAGTCCAATGAATTGTATTTGTTGCAAAGACTAGAGCTAAGTGGAAATAAATTAAGCGTGATGTGTTTTAGGAGCTTCTATATTCTGTCGCGGATACAAGAAGCTGTCCAAGAATGTTGATACAGAAGAGATTTCTAAGGTACAAATGGAGATACAACCACAGAAAAGGAGAAATGAATTCATTTTGATGCACAGAGACATCTCCTTTGCTGTGCATTTAGAAGAGGGCTGCAGAAAGCGACTATTCCTCTGTTCTGGAAATGTGCAGAACTGGGATAATTGCTACCTGTGGTTGCTGTGGGAACCAGAACTTTTCAATTCCAGATTTTAAGAGCATAAAGTCTCAGCCAAATGTGCCATATTAATGTGACTGCTGTCACATTACAGGAAATCAGCCAATTTGTGGTTAATATAAACACGAAAGAACAGGAGAATTTAGTAAAAGCAGAGACTCGGTGGTGGTTTTTGCCTGGAAGGCAGGCTGGGGTTTGGCAGCCGGGCTGGAGCCGTGGGGATTGCTCAAAGGCAAAGCTGTTGGGAACCAAAATGGCCTTTTAATGCTCCAGGAGCAGAGGGGTGGGCTTGGCTCTGGCTGGGGGCCCCTCTCCTGTGCTGGCCCTGACCCTCCTGGGGCAGTGGTGGTCCTGGCTCGGACCGTTCCTCCTGCTTTTAGGACAAGCACTTGGTTTTCTCTCTTAACCACAGGAAAAGCAGCAGAGAAGCAGATGAGGGATGTGGCTGTTGCCAGCCTTGCAAAGGAGCAGTGACTGGTGCAACGGCTCCTTGGCAGGGAACACAGGGAGGATCTTCGGGAGAGAGAGGAGCCCATGGCAATGCAGATCAGTTTGGAAGAGCAGAGGCACCATGCAGCCAAGCCCCACAGCCCTGCTCTGGTGTGTTCATGCAGACCTTTGGGTCCAAGGCAGAAGGGATGCTTCCAGGCTTTGAAAGTGCACATGGGACCATGGGCCAGGGAGAGTTTTACTTATTATGTACCTGGAAGAAAGGAATTGGGGTAAAAAGGCTCCCTAGTTAATAACTGAGTCTTGGTGCCTGGTGTGTTTTCACATGTGCATCGATTGTTTGTGCTCTTTGGGGTCTGTCAGCCTCCTCACACTTGCAGTGGGTGCAGAGATGCTCCCTGGGCTGCAGGTGCCTGGTGCTGAGCCAGGCAGCGTGATCTGGAGAGGTGCTGGATGCCAGATTGGCACAGTCCTTTCTGACCCCCTCAGGACACAGCTCAGAACAGGGGCATCTACATCTCCAGCATCACTGTCCTGGAAGTGCTTTACTTGTAAGGAATACTTAAAAGAGCCTGTATAGGCTCAGGTGAAAATCAAAACACCACAGCAGAGCAAGTGGAAGGTGGATCACAGCAGTGTGATGCTGAGCACCAGCCAGAAATCCGCAGCAGCAGTACACTGTCTAGAGCCCTTGCCAGGAAATATCACCTGAAATGCAAAGCAAAGGCAAAGAAAGCTCCAGCTTAGATACATCTGCAGTGATATTTTATTGATGGTGTAGGACCCTTAAGGCAATGGCTAGAGCCAGCAATGAAGGATTTGGGTTTTGCTCCTCTGGATGCTGTTGTTTCCTGGCTGCAAATGCTGCCCAAGAAAGTCCTTCTGATTTGTTTTGTGCAGTGCTCAAAGCTGCTGGAATAATCGCTTTAAAAGCTGGGTTTGGCTTTCTAGAAGCAGCTAGAAGGAACAGAGCAATTTAGCTAAAACCAGGATTCCTTGCATCAGTGCTGAGTTCATGACTTCCATAAGCAACACTCAGGACTTGCTGTGTTGGCACATTTAGGCTGTGTTTTAGCATCTCTCTCTAACTGGCATTTCAGAAGACCCAAATATTCCTGTGTAAAAACTTACTATGGTAAGATTGTGATGGTTTATGCTTCCTAACTCTCAAAAGGTATTGCTAATAACAGTGGGAATAGGGAACATTGTGCATAAATGGGATAAATTAGAGGGACCACATAACTTGGACTCTGCTGAGGAACAAGCTGTATCAGCACAAGGGACTTGTGGATGCTTGGAGGCATATTTGGAATGTACTGTGCGCTGTTTTATGCTCTTTGTGCAAGTAAGGGTTAAAAAGTGCAGCTCATTCATTAAATTATTCTTTTATTCATCCGCAGAGCTTTTCTAAAGTATTTTATAGAGAGAATAAAACTAAAACTGATGAACTGTTTGATGTTCTTCTGCACTCTTCAAGCCTCTCAAGCATACACACTTGCAAATGCGCTTTGCTTCAGCCAGATGTTTCAAAGTGAACGTGGTGGTACTGATTGTATGAGCATGGGGTGCTCGCATCTGGATGATGAAGGCTGATGGAAATCTTGATGGAAGCTGTTGCTGTTTGAACTGTGGATGACACTTACTGCAGAATGAATCATAGAATCACTGAGAGGTTTGAGTTGGAAGGGACCTTAAAGCTCCTCCAGTTCCAGCCCCCTACCTCGGGCAGGAATACCTTCCACTAGAGCAGGCTGCTCCAAGCTCCATCCAACCTGGCCTTGGACAAGGCTTGTTGAGCTTTGTTTTAGTAACTGGTGAAGAATCAGGTACACGCACTCATAGGGCAATACTTGTTAGGTTGAACGGGAAATGTTGTAGGCTTGTAAGGTCATAAACAGACAATGAAAATCCCAGTGTATCAGTAATCCATCAATGTTTGCATAAATAGCAGAAGATGCTCTAGCTCAAAAGCAATATTCTTTTCTCAGCATCATTCTAGGCAAAGAAGATGCTTTTACCTGCTTGAAATACATGTTCTCATTTTGAAAGTCAGCGAGTCTGTGAGTTTTTATGATTGCTTATGAAAGACCTTATAGTGCAATTAAAATAATTGGCTTTTACTTAATCTCACTGAGAAGCTGGAGTGTTTATTGAGGGGAGGCAATAACAATGAACCTTTGATAGTCCCATTGTTTGGGTATTCTCCTGTTCCAGGGAAGGACATGCGGTGATGCAGCGGCTGGGATGCTGGCTGGGAACCCTCATCTTATGCCAGAAATGACTGGAGAAGAGTGTCCCCAAGTTGTCTTCTGGTAAGAGCCAGTTCCTCAAAGCAAAACCATTTCCAGTGAGTGCCAGGATGGGGTTTATCCCCTCGGCTGCAGCATAGAGAGTGAAGAACCTGCCCCTGTACTGGAAAAGGGGCATGAAACATAAAGATTTACCCTGAGCTCATTTAGGTAGGAAGTTGGGATGTGTTCAGTCAAAGTGGCTTTTCCATTTCCAACATCATCACTGCAGAATTTTCACACACTCAGACTTGATGTTTCCTTTAACACTTTGATTAAACACTTTCCTTTAAAAAACAGGGTTTGGGCCAAAGCAAATCTAACCAGCTTGGGTTTGGGAATGTGGGGTTGGATTTTAAACCTGTGATAGAACAACTCCTTCCAAATTCCAATTAACCATGATTTTTTTCTTAGCATTTTTTCCCTATGTAAGCCTCTATTCTCTGTGCATTTTTAATAAGCTTTATCCTGGGAAAACATAAGAGAGCTAACTGCAAGCGAAGAGAATAAAGGCAGTTGCTGTGTAGCTCTGAATCTGTTAAGTACTGCAAAGCTCATAGTAAAAAGCAAAGCAACGTCAAAATCTCTGCTCTGTTCTTATTAGAAACTGTGAATGAAGATAAAAACCTTTTCAGAAGCCTTGTCTGGCTAAAAAAAGCGTGGAGTAACAGCACGAGATAAACCTGTGTCAGTGCTCATACGTGTTGCCGATAGAGGAATAAACAGCAGAAGATGTCTGCGTCCTTTTTCTCTTCCCCAACTGCAGGGCTGTGGGTTTTGGGACTGGCTGATCCCTCCCAGAGGGGGAGAGTGTGCACTGGATCAGTGTGAAAAGCTGAAAGCAAAGAGGAGGCAAAAAACCCCACATAAGCTCAGATTGTTAAGGAGAAAGGAGCTATACAGAGCATCTTTCCAGAATGTATGATTTCAAATATATCTTTAAGGAGAACAGATGGGCCCGGGGTAGCAGCAGGCAGGTTTCTGTCTCAGGTCCATGTCACACGGCTGGTGACAGTGAGTCACTGGGAGCAGAGGCAGTTCTTGGGGACTGAGCCTACCAGCCCCTAGACATCTGATCTGTGAGTCCACGGGCACTGCTGGGCTGCAGGCCAGGAGCCACGGTGAGGGGCGAGACCCCCTTGGTGTCCTTCACCAGGCACTCGCTGTGATGGGTGATACCACAGCCGGGGCCAGCTCTGGGATGAACTCTCATCCGCCACAGCTCAGCCCTCTGAGCCTTTCATGGCTCAAGCAGCAAAGACACCCCAGGGCTATAAACCAGCCCCTGTTCTCAGTCTTTATCCCCATCAGACACCCAACAGCATGGCCCATCAGCGACCTGATGCTGCAGCTGCCACCTTGGTGCTGTCTGCCCTGGGGACTGAGGATGAGCTGAGTGTCCCTGCAGGGATGGGAAGGGAGCAGAGCACCCATGAGGAGCATGGGACAAGGCAGGGATACCCGAGGCTGCTCAGCTCTTTTCCTTCCCCCCTGTGTGTGTTTTGGAAACACTGAGCAATAATATTTGGGTGTTTTACTTAAACAGCGTCCTGATTTGAGACTAAATATTTGTGATCTGTGGCTTGAGCCTCCAGGGCTGCTGCACAGAGTGTTTGTTGTTTGCATGCACTGGCACCTGCCTGTGATAATGCAATTCCAGTTAGTCCCTCTGATGCAGCCAACTTTCAGTGCCTGCTGTGTTCTGAGAGCCCACCTTGGGCCCCTCCTTGTACACTGGGGGGTCCCAGGATGGGTGCAGGATGCTGCTTGGCTGCTGCTTGGCTCTTTGGCCATCCCAGTGAGCAGCTGGTCCCATGGGCATCCCCAGCTCCAGGCTGAGGAGCAGCTTCATGGGGAAAAGCATCCGAGCAGCCGTCTCCCTGTCGGAACTAATCAGTGTCAGAGGAGCTAATGGGGAACACAAAACCTATTTAAAAGCTACATTTACCACTTGGCTGATTCCATTACACCGTGTATTATCCAGGTGTCACATTTCCTCTCCAAATGCTGAGTTTAATGCTTTTTAATGCTATGCTTAGCCATGTGGCAGGGACTCCTCTCACTGTGCAGCCCTCAGGACCAGGAGCAGAGTGGGGTGGTGGTGGGGTGCAGAGGGAGAAAGAGGGTGCTCTGGAGACAGGGTGGAAATGCAATAGCTGAGCTGGATGTGATGCTGCCACACCTGGGTCCCTGCAGTCCTGGGGACACTGAGCTGATGTGGGGCATATGCTGAAGCTCCTCAGCTTCCAAGGTTTTCCCTGGAGCAGCTCCATGTGAGCAGTGTGTGCTCCCCATGGCAAAGTCTTTCCAGCTGACAGCTCCTGGGCAGGAAGCAGCCACTCGGTTATTTCTGAGATTGGAGGGCTGCGTGTGTTGGGGTTTATTGTCTCTAATGAATTATGCAGGATCGCCTTCATTACAGGAATGAGCTTAAACCTGTGTGCATTTGTTTTGTTTTCCATGGGAGGCACAATTCCTGCCTCCTCTGCACTGCAAAGAGACAAGCTGTTGCTCTCTGCTACCTCTGGACTGCGGCAGTCGAGGCTACATAAAAGGGTTAGGGTTGACTTACTGCCTCCCCATCACATCCAAACCCAGTGTCATTGCCCGGAGCTGCATCTGTACCAGTGCAGTCCCCCCCAGGCAAAGATCCTGAGCTTCCCATCAGCTGTAGGTGACGTCTCCTCTATGGTACCGCCTGTTCCTATTCCCAGGACTCTGGAATCACCTGGAATAATGAATTTCCATTTTTCAGCAATCCTTGGTTTAGAGCAGATATTTTTGCAAGGATTCAGGTTCTCAGTGAAAAGTAAATAGCATCTGTGCTGCTCGCCCAGTTTCCCCCATGGGGCTCTATCACGAGTGACTTCGCTCATGCGCGAAAAGCCAACGCAAGGTATATATACCATAAAAGTTCTGCTGTGGGACTGGATTAGGCCTTGTGGTGCTAAAATGAGAATGCTTAAGTTGGAGCTAGAATTCCACTGTGCTGGAACTCACCCAAAGTGGAAAAAGGAACTTTTTATAGCAAAAGGAATGCTATGCACATAGCTCCTGGAGCTCCACCGCTCCCCATCCTTATAAAGCTGTAATTCCTGTCTTAGCTTTGTCTTCTGTTTTGCTTCCCCTTTGGGCTTTTGAAGTCTTACAGATCTGCAGTCCTATCAGTAAATGTATCTAGAATTAGAAGGAAACCTCATCTTTAGGCCTTGCTGATATTTTCTGTTCTTGGTACACAAGCGCCAAGAAAAAAGCCTGGGAATTTGCAGCTTGCCCTCAAGCTGTCAGGGAGGGATGGGAAACGTTAGGCAGTTCTGAAGCTCCTTTCTAGGTGTCTCAGCATCAAAGACCACGCGTCGCTTGTACTCTTTCTGTTTTGCGTACGTGCTATGCTATATGTTACCTGTGGTGGTTTTATCTGTAGCTACAGTTTTAGAGAAGAAGATTAAGGGTGTAATTGCTTTCTTTGATTCTTAACAAGATCAAACGGAATGACAAGTACCAGTAAAAGGCTTTGTAAAACACTCACTCATTTGATCAGATGCATACATCTACCTCTCACAGTTAAAAGGGTCACTGGTGCAGGGTGATGCTCTGTGAAGGAACAATAGGCTGCATCTCCAGAAACCAGCGCTGATGAGTTTGGTCAGAGCGTGGTTTCCTTTTCCCCCCGCGTGCTTTTCAATGGGAAACAGCATAAAAACATTGGGGCAGCCCATCCTGGGGCCAGGATGCAGCTTCTCCCAGCCCAGGGCACCCTAGGGACACCCTGGCTGTGGTGGGGCACCTTCCCTTAGGTTGTGTTTTACCTCGGTGTGCCTGTATGATGTAAACCAGGTGAAGGAGATGAGCAGACGTAAGTCTGCTCGGAGTAAATGCAATGATAACAGAGTGATGATGTTTAAGCACGATGCGACTCAATGGCAGCAGAAGAGGGGTTGGCATCTGATCTCCCACTGTACAATTACTCCAGTGCTGCATGTACAAGTAGGAAGTTATCACGCTGCTGTATAATTCAGCTTTGTGTTAAGTGTGATTCCCTGGCTCTAATGCTAAGTATGTGAATGATTAAATACACAGAACAATCCATCACTCTGCAAGGCAGGAAGAGTTTGCAGGAGAATTCAGCTCATGTGAGGACAGAGGAACCTGGTCCCCAATGCAGAGCTGTAGCCATGTCCAGAATGAGACTGCTGGACCCAGATCCCAGAATTCCAGCTTGGTTTGGGTTGAAAGGACCTTAAATCTCATCCAGTTCCAACCCCTGCCACAGGCAGAGACACCTTCCACTAGAGCAGGAAGCCCCAAGCCCGTATGTCCAGCCTGGCCTTGAGCACTGCCAGGGACGCAGCAGCCACATCTTCTCTGGGTACTCTGTGCCAGCGCCTCTTCTGCCTAAGAGTTCATCAATGTCTTCCCTCTGGTAGGTTAAAGCCATTTCTGCCATCCCCAGCCCAGGTGGTGTGACCCACGGCTTTCTCACCTTCCAACCCTTTGACTTCTGTTCTTGTTCAGCAAAGGAAGGAATGAGGAGACTTTGAAACGTTTCTGAAGTGCCCTCGGGGGTGAAAGTCTCTTTCTTGACCAGCTCAGCGCTGCGTTCCCCACAGAGTGGGATAGAAAATGACATCTTTATTAAGGAAGATGAAGTTCTCAGCTCAGCTAGAACAGCTTCAGCAAGGCTCTATGGCAGGGTCACCGGAGCAGCAGTTGTCATGAACTTAACATAAAGGCCCTGGAAAAGAGTGTGAAAATCTCAGAGGATTTCAGCAAAGCTGGCTTGTTTGGTACACCTTAAATACGAACACTCACACAGAAGAAGAGAAGCATGATGATGGGTAGAGCAGGAAAACAGTTCTGGGTGCAGGTGCAAAAATGATCAGAAGGGCAGGCGCATGATTTGGTTTTCCCTTCTCTGAAATATCCCCTGCTCCTCGGAGATAGGGAATGATAAGTCTCTGAGAAAGCAAAAAGCGTTCTTCTTGGTGACCTTATGGATTTAAGATCTATTTCTAAACCAAATTTTCATAAAAACCCTGCCACACACAATCTCCAGATTAAACCTCGGTTTATTTTCAGACAGATGTGACCTTTCCTAGCTTTGGATATTAAATATCACAAAACCTGCTGCAATTTAAGCTGAGGATTTCACATTCAAACAAATGTAACAGGAAAGCAAAGCTAACTTCTCTGCAGCACACACGGGAGCATGGGGCTGGGTGGGAGGAAGCTCTTGGTCACTGAGCTGTGGCCTCTGAGTGCACTCTCCCCTTTCCAACAGAGGAATCCTTCCCAACGGGGGGTCAGTGCTGCTGGGATGGCCCATGCCATTAAGGTAGCTGCAGGATGGGATCTGGATGGCCAGGCAGGTACTAGTGATGAGTTTTGCAAGGAGAGGGCAGAATAGCAGCACCTGGTGTGAGAATGATAGCTTTGATACCAAAAAATGCATCATTATAGGGGGAAAAAAGTATAGAATGATTTGGGTTGAAGGGACCTTAGAGCTCCTCCAGTTCCAACCCCCTGCCATGGGCAGGGACACCTTCCACTAGGGCAGCTTGCTCCAAGCCCATCCAACCTGGCCTTGAACACTGCCAGGGATGTCCCAGTATCAGCAGCTTTCTTCTTTGTCCTTCTCTCTGCTGGAGCACACAAACTTGGGTGCAAAATGAAGTTTGATTTACAAGAACTTTAAACTTCAGCAGGGTTTTGCCATCCTTCCCTTTTCTGCTGGAAACGCCTTTTGGTTAACAAATGTCTTGTGACAAGAAATCAATGTTCCTCGGTGTAACAGAATTAACTCAAGTTGCACAGCTACAGATTTGCTCTTTGATTATTGTCAATAACTGATCTTTTCATGGGTGAAATGACGGATCTCTGCTCATTAGCGCATGCTTTACTGAATGTCACGTATCAGGAAAAAGAGGTTAAAACCTCCAAAGGGGCTAGGGGTAGTTTATATAAAAGGTGAATATTAAACAGGAAAACGATGCTGGACAAGGCTGGGACAAAGGAAATAACTGGGAGGGCAGTTCTAAGTGTTTTCCCAAGGCTTTGCTCTGTTGTTGGTTGAGGCTTTTTTGTCATGGAGGTTAATTGTGCCATTTGATGTCCAGTATTCCTGCTTCAATAGCTGGTTAAGCAGGGAATGTGGAGCATGGAAAGGAACGTTTCCACCCTGTGGACCTGTGCTGCACTGTGTGCAAGTAGAGAATAGTGGTGAGCCTAGCTCCCATCGGATGTGTGGAAGGTGAAGGGTCCTGGTACAGCTGCTCTCCATGAGCCTCGCAGGGCTGCTGCTGTTCTGATTTACCTGGGCAATGTCCCTGCAAAGGTATCCGAAGGCAGCTGATCCCATCGCTGCTCCCTGGGGCTGCTGTCAGCTCCCCTGCCCGCTTCTATGCTGCCACAGATGTGGGTGCAGGGACCTGACTGAGACACCCAAAAGTCCAGGAGAACCCTGAATTTCCCATCACGTCTATTCAGGCCACATCAGCGAGTTGCCATGGCGATGTGCTGAGCGCGGGCACGATGCTCCAGTGATGGAGTCTCGCAGCCAGAGGCATCTGTTAATCTTATTTTTATCAATTTTTAAAGGGGGGGGGTGGTATCTCCCCCACCTTCCTCCTGTTTCTTGCAGAAGCTTGGCATTTGCACTTCGAGAGCGTGGCTCCAGTGACTTTGAAAATGAACCCTAGTGAACATGAAGCGCTTGCTGGGGGAACATGTGCTATAAGGGATGGCATTTAGTAGCAGGAATCTGCCACCTTTGACATATTGCTCTGGCTTTAATGAGGGGGAGATTGACAGCTCAAGACAGAGGTAAAGGAAAGACGCCTTTGCCTGCACGTCAGGGGGTTGCGGCTAAGCCAGGGCCTGCAGCCAGGTCAGAAGGAGGGAAAGGAGCTTTTAGTTGTGGAACTCCGAGTCAGTGGTGTTTTGCAAATTGGTCTCTTTAGTTCCCCTTGTTGTGGGTGTGCCCTGCCCGTGCTTTGGTTCCTGGAGGAGATGGGGTGGTGGGTCCCAGGTTAGTGCCTGGTCCAACTGGAGCATCTCAGGCTTTGGAAATGCAAAAAGGGCGATGAGCACATCAGCACAACACCTCTCCTGCTCTAAAGCTGCAGAGGCAAAGGGCAGGTTAGGGCCTGGCCATGCTCCCCACAACAGCACTGAGCTCCCCTGGGCAGGGGGAGCCCCAGCAGTGAGGTCTGGGGCATCTCCTGGGGCTCCCAATATTTGTGTTGAAGCAGAAAGGGATGTCCAGCCAGAAGTGCATCTTTCAGTCAGCGTGGGTAGCGCATACCGCAGCTGAGAGGTATTGAATGCACACCAGCATTTTGAAGTCCTTCCACAATAGCTGCTTTAAGCGTGTATAAACGCAGAGTAGTAACAGTGTTCTGAGGAAGAAATAATTATTGAATTTGAAGCTCATATCTGTGTTTTCTTGTATGGCGCTTAACTAAATAAAATCAGGGAAAACCAAGCCTCAACAATGGGAAAATCTCCACTTCAGCTCCAAGCAGGCAAAAGCGAGCCTGGCTTTCTCAGAAGTAAATCACTGCTAATGCTGCTGAGGCTATTATAAGTCACTACAAAATGACACAAAGAACCACATCAGGTGTGAGCCAGAAAACACCATGGGGGGAAAATAAAGCAAAGTTATGGCCCTGATCACTCAGAAAGTACACCTTCCATAGAGATTCCCAAGAAGAATAGCCCTGAATGCCTTGGCTATGAATCGGACTGCAGTGATGTGGTGATGTTACTGCCCATATATTATCATGATTTTCAGCATCATGGTGGTGCTTGAAGACATCAATTAGGCTCTGGCCTCATTAAACTGTACAAACATGTAATGAAAAGCTGGCTTCCTGGAAAGGTTCATGCTCTGAGCCCTGACTAGGACCAGCGACAAGGCTTCAGGGGTGGAGATGAAGACAGCAATAAAGCAGATTGGTGCTTTAGGGGATTGTTTCTGTCCAAATAGAACTGAGATGGGCTGGGCCCACTCTGTATTTTGTGGGCACAACCACAGGCACAGCAAGGAAGTATTCCTCACTCTACAAACCAGTGGCCTGCAGCCCCCAGGACTATCCTGGGAAGGGGTGCTGAGGCTGGAACCCAGCCTCATGGTGATGGGAGGGATGATGCTGAAGCTGCAGCTGGGATGTGCATCGTACAGAGCTGATGCGCAATGTCAGGCTGGGGGAGACCCATTATCAAACCCAAATGTGATGCTTCAGTAATTAGCACATGCTGAGCACTAATAACTTCCACAAGGGACAAGATAGCCTGGGCTGAGAGAATGGGGCTGTAAAGGGGGCTCTGCATCATGCCCAGACTGCATCCCATGTCTGCTCCAGCCCCCAGCCACGAGTGAGAACACACATATTTGTGCCGTCACTCGCAGCTGCATGTGAAAGTATTTCTGGAAGCCAACAGGATTCACTCTGGAACACATAATGCAAAATTATGAGAGTCGTTTGCCTGAGCATTATCTAATCGCGGAGCTAAACTGAGCTGTGCGATGATACAGGAATGGGTTTTACATGAGTAATCTGCAGAGAAGATGCGCTCCATAAATGTCATCTGATTTTGTTCTGATTTGAGCCCCTTTATTTATTGCACTGTTGTGCCTGTTTATTATGTTCAATTTCTCTTGCTGGCATTTTACCTCGCTGCACCTGCCACTTCTGAGCCTGCACAGTGCCTCTAGGTGAGGACAGCGAAGCCCCTCTCTGTCATCCTCTGCTTTGATAGCGAAGGAAGAGAGGGACTACAGAGAAAATAGATGCCCAAAAAGCTGTGCACGTGTTCTAAAAGCAGTGCTGGCAGCAAAGGGGTCTGGAGACAGTCATAGAATCCCAGGCTGGTTTGTGTTGGAAGGGACCTTACAGCTCATCTGGTTCCAATCCCTGCCACGGGCAGGGACACCTTCCATAGAGCAGTTGCTCCAAGCCCCATCCAACCTGGCCTTGAGCACTGCCAGGGATGGGGCA
>JANRGW010004013.1:20099-31499 GCA_024733675.1 Psilopsiagon aymara | reverse complement strand
TGGTGAGCTGTTGTATTCTCTTCCTTTGTATTTCTTTTGTCATTATTATTATTGGTGGTAGCAGTAGTGGTTTGTGTCATACCTTAGTTACTAAACTGTTCTTATCTCAAACTGTGGCAGTTGCATTCTTTTGATTCTCCTTCCCATCCCTCCAGGAGCAGAGGGAAGAAAAAGAAAGGAATTGAGCGAACAAACTGCGTGGCTGATTTACAGTTTAAAACCACAACAATCTGTATTTTGTTAATATATGAATGCATAAATGTAATATAAAATTCTCCATTGTGAATGAGGATTTCAAGTGTTTAAGAAAGAGTAGCCTCATCTCATTTGCCCTAGTAATACTTTTTGGCAGTCTCCCACACAGGAAGTCTGAAAATACACAACAAAAACAAGAATTCCCCAGAGAGCCTGTGGTAAGGAGATCACAATGTTAAGATAACTTGAAGGTTACCCTCGTTTCAAGACATCTAGTGAAATCTTCATAACAGATAACAAAGCTGGTTGTTGCATGCACTGCGAAGATTGACATACTGCATACCAAAATCTTTTCTGTAGTCAATTGTTTTTCATATAGTTTTAATTACTGTTCATCCCGCAGGGCTTTTAATGGATGATTATGGAGTCTCAATCTACCCTTTCGGTTACACAGAGTAACTTTTTGGGGGCTTTTCTTTACCATAACTGTTCCTGTACAAGCCTAGCTATATGAAAGATTCTGACTTTCATCAAAGATTAGACTGTTCAGAGAATTATTTGGCCCTTAAAACTATCTTGTTGTGGGCTAATACTTCAAATTGCACTATGTATTACCAAAATTGTCATAGATTGCCATGGATACAGATACTTGATCTCTTAAAAACTTTCACTTCCCATATCTGCTTTCTTTGAACATAAACTAAGTCATCTTGGCCTAATATTCGTAGATCTATTGTGCTCTGGAATTTGGTATTATTTCAAAGTGGCTTTCACAATTATAAATGTATTACAATATAAGCCTAATGTGATTGCTGGCTTGCAGAGTTGTGGTACAGATCTGAGCTTCGTGGTGGCAGATAAATGTCTTACAAGACTGGAATATTAGCCAGTTCTTATGTGAACTGAAGAAGTGCTTGGTTTTACTTTACCTATAATAATTTTAAATAATGGACTAAATTTCAAGAAGAACCTGAGTTGGCAGAACTTGCATCTTCTTTTGATCCTAAGATGTAAGCTCTATTGACATAAACTCAGATTTTTTACTTGTCCTGGTTTTCTTAGATTACATTTCATGAGGCTGGACCTCTAAATTTGGCCTCTTAGTCTAAATGCAACAAAAATGGGTGCTTACTCTACTAGGTCATTTTACCAGACTTCTTTTTTTGTCTTAAAATAAAGGATAATTTATTTTCATTGTATATGAGGGGGAAAAAGAAAGAATCACAAAAGCTATTATTCCTTGCGTAAGTTTGTATCAAGGACATTCCTTATAAAAAGACGAAAATTTATTTCTTCCTCTCCAGCCAGTGTTGTCCTAATTCCTCTCAGTAATTTTCATACTTTTGTCTAGATCTAGAATTACAAAAAAGATGTTTATCTGTTGTCCAGCCTTACCCAGCTGCAAATAGAGAATCCGAGCCAGTAAATCACACAACCATATGTTCAAACTTTAAACTTATGCCAAAGTTTTCTTAACTTCAATTACAGTTAAGTGTGTTACTAAGATGTGTGCTATCTTGTAGGAGACAGAATAGGCTTGGGAACTTTCATAGTTGGGGTTTCTACTGTTCTGGAAATGCCTGTCTTTGTTACTCTCTCCAGAATTTGCCTTGCTTTAAATAAACCCAGAGTTGACCCACGGACATACACATCTGTAATTTCTATTGTGTGTTCTTTTAATGATCTGTGCTCAGAATTTTGGTCATCATTAATTCCTCCCATCCTATTTTGAAACAAAATTTTAGTGAGCTCCTAGGCCAGTAGTGATTCATGAACTTTCCCCGTCCTATATGGGCATTTATCTGGCTAAAGTATGATATTGTTGTTTACTCTTCTTGTGTTTACTTTCTATTCATAACTGATTAATATGGAAACAATCTTATTCCAGTCTCTTCAAGGAATTAAAGTCATGGGAAGGATTGTTCTTTCTGCTTCACTAAAGATTTTACGCTCTCTAGACTCAGTTTTGCATTGCCCTGTGCCATTTTTATACATAAAGTAATTGAAGAGTATGCAAAAGTGATACGTATTTTCAATACATTTGGCACTGATGTGTTGACTGGGCCATGGAGAATAGGTCTACTGTCATGTGACATTCTGCAAACCCCATGGGCAAGTAAAATGAAAACAGAGCTGCTCCAAAAGCCTTGTATTTATTTAATTGCTGAATTATGTCAATAGGTTTAATTGGAAAGATATGGTGCTTGTACCTCTGCTGACTTTAGCTGAACTTGTAGGTAGTGGTAGTTTGTTCAAAAGGTTTATTGAAAGTCAAATGCTGTAAAAACAAGGCAGCAATGCATGTATCATAAGTATGGAATGAACAATGGTTTATGTGCATGGAGTAACTGATGTTGAACTAGGAACTTCGTGACATTTCATGACAGAATACAGAGGCTGTGATAAATAGGTTTTGCTTCTAGCTGCTAGAAAGTCAACCATCACCGTATTGTTGTCTATGTATGCTGTGACAAACAGTTTTATTACTGGTTTTACTACTTGCCACAATGCTGAAGTACAGTTCCAGTACTTGAATGAACTTCAAACCAGAGGGACTGGCATCCCTGGCCAGTGGGAAAGGCAGGCCTCAGAGATGAGGGAGCTGTCTGGGGATTAAAAGAACCCTCAGGTTTTCAGTTAGGGTGGGTCTGTCAGCATCTCTCTCTCACTTCCTTACTCTCTGGGCAAAAATGACCTCAAAAAATGTCCACAGGAAAGTGTTATGAAAACAGATATATTTCCACTTAATATTTTTTCTTTCATGAGATGGGATATGCTTTGATGAACTCTGAATGTTAATGGAAGATTTTAGTTTATGTTCTCCACCCTATCCTGCAAATCTCAGACATGGTTTTAATTTCAACATGGTTAAATGTACAAACGAATAGTTTTTAACACAATATTTTAGTTTCTCCCTTTGAAGTGTCTTCTACTTATGGGTTCATAAGTGTTCATGTAGAATCTCTTATTCTATATAAGACTAAGTTCTCTGAGGATTGATAGTGTGTTGATTGTAGTTTAAGTAGTGATCCTCTACATGATACATACACAGAATTTAAAACTATTAGTAGAGTTGTAAAGTGTAGCATAGAATAAAGATTTCTCACACAACTCTGATACTTTGTGCCTGTATTATGATATTCATTATATGAACTTTCTTTTCTGTACCCAGGACCTTTATTTTGGTCAGAGTACACAATAAGTATTGCCATTTGATGAGCAACTATTGAATATTTTGTTTTATATTAATTTTTCAGCAGGGGTCTGTTTTCATCTGAGGGATCAGTCAACATTCAAGACCTTGTCGGTGTTCCCTTTAAAATGGGAGACTAATGGTGGAACTGGGCATTTTGTTAATTCAGTCTCTTTCATCTAGAAAGAATGGATAGTCAGAAAGTGATATTTTGCTGAACTCAGTAGGAGTCAGAGAAGAAGCATTTTCTTTCCTTAAATTTTCAAGCAGCACTGGCACTAATTCTGCTGCTGTTAGTTTCTGTCCTGCTTCCACTGGCATCTCCATCAAACAGTACGTAGCTCCCTCCAACTACTGTTCACCGAGACAGGCGGCTCAGCTTCTGATCAAATTCATATATAACCTGTGTTTAGAGATGACTTACTTTCAGAAGAAGTGTAATCTTTCTATTTTGTATTCCAGGTGACCTTTAAACACAATTTCATTTACGTGATACTGGTGCATTTACACAGACCACTGTTTTAACCACAAAAAGACATTCCAAAGCCTGTTAGGATGAACAAATCATTAATTTCCTTGGGGTTTAGTTTTGTAATGTTCATAAAAACAGACTAAGAATAATTCAGAAGCATTAACACATATTCATATGCCTCTCTGAAGACTGATGTTGACCTAATTTTACAAATGAGGCACTGGAGCACATAAAAAATAGGATCAAAAGTTTTCATCAGTCTTAGAAGCCAGTCTGAAACACCAGCGTTTTTTATTGTTGAGGATAGTTAGCATTATTTTCTTTTCTTTGTGCTTAAAAGAAAACTCGCTGGCTTCAGCTGCAGCTGTAAATACTGGAGACTTTTACAAATTTAACCCCTCCGTATTTGTCAGGTCCCAAAAAAATAGGAACACAGCACATCTGGTAAGTAGTTTCATGAAGTGGCATCCCATAGCACAGGCTGAGACATAATCCTGTTCAGCTGGACAGTATTTCACCCTTAAACACATAACTATGTTTTCTTCTGACACTCTGTAGTCTCAGATAACCCCTTCCAGCTTCAGCAGCAAATGTGACTAGATTTAGCTATGACTTACAGCCTAAATTCATGTGTCATTTAGTAAGTCTGTTACAGGGCCTACACATGAAGGAGGCAGGAAAAGGATGTATGGACACTCTAGTTAGCAGTGATACTCTTTTAGTGAAGAGACTTCTTACCTAATCTTCCACCTGAAAAATCAAAAACAAATAGAAAGAACAGGTATTCAGTCCTGTGAAATGTCATCCTCTATACGGTTCATTGACAAGGTTATATTTGCTTTCTGCCAGTTGAGTTAATGAGACCAGCAATGACTTATTATCTCTTGTGTCAACAAGAACACCTGGGATAGCACCAGCACCTTTCAAAGATATTTGATGCCAGCCAAGATTTGGGAACCTTAGGGATCTTTCTTGGCCCTGAGGAGAGCACAGAAGCTTACCTCACCCAGCTCTGACTCAGTTTGACTTCTCATACCCTCTGCACACTGGCCTCTTACTTTTCTGGTCTGATGCATCCTGGTGATTGGCCTCTTTTTCCAGTTCCATTTTCTTTACCCAGCAAGAGTCACAATACATACCAAAGACATTCCTAGGCTCAGATTGCTTCCCTTTACCTCAGATAGGCTATTACATTACTTCTGTAATTTTTCACCCACTGCAGTTACTGATTTATTTTTAGCTGTGTTCTGGATACAGAAGGCTGCATACCTCCAACGAAGCTGACACCAAGAAACATGAACACTAAAAGTGCTTATCTGCCTCAAAGCTATCACTGTGACTTCTTTTCTGTACAGACAACAGCATGAAAAACATCCTCTCGCTTTCATCAGGCCTAGCAAAGTTCTGTGCTTACATTTCAACTCACTCCATTGTATTCAATTGAATACTCAAAGAATTCAAATAAACTGAACTCCTCTACCTCCAAATGAATATAACTATTGCCTGTCATTCTAAATAAATCTGGGCAACACTTAAATGCTTGCAGGCTGACTTTTTCCAGGGTACATAACATTAGTCAGTTAATTTGCTTGTTTCCTACCACTTCTTCCTACCTTATTTATATGTTAGCTCAAATGAATTATTGCACAAGTATTTGGTAGCCACTATTCTTTTTGTTACATGGACTATCATCTTGTCATATTTGCTAAAAGCCTAATAATCTGCAAAGACAACACTACAAAGACTGAAAAATAAAGGGAACTAAACCATTTGCTGTAGAATCTTCAATAGTCCTTATTTTCCCCTTCAGTCTGATAACCAAGCAATCACGAGTTACCCAGCAAGTCGTAAGGGCACTCTTTGATTGTTCTTACAGGCTACCAGTGTTTTTTTCCTTTCTTTCCATTAACACAGGGGAAAAAACCTGATGGCCTTCTCAGAAGTATTTAGGAAGCAGTCTAGGTTGTAGCAAGCCAAGCCATTCACTGATCGTCTGCTTCTCTTCTCTTAGTCACCAGTGTGCCTTCGTATCATCAGTGGCCACAATCTTCCAAGTCTTTAGTGACTTTCAACTGTCGTTTCTATTTTACTTGCTATTGCCCCACTAATAGGACTCTGAGAGTGCGATAAAGCATAATAAATACTTTGTGGGTTTTATTACTTTGGAAAATACTAAGGAAATTAGGAAAACAAGAATAAAATTTCCAATCTATGTCAAGTTTTCAGGATTAAAGAAATTATACTGGGACTTTTCAGAAACCTGGCTTGCTGACCTAATATATGACACTGATTTTCTGTGTCATGCCAACTACTAATCTCAACATTAACATCTAGTTTGAAAGGAGTTGTGTATTTCTTTATGCGGCAATGTATGAGTTCTCATAAATTTGACATCTTCTCCTATTTGCTCATATAATTCTCCCCTTTTGTTCAGGTTCTGATTCAACACCATTCACCCAGCAAAAAATCTAAGCACCTGAGAGTATTACCAAGAAAACACAAAAAACATGAGTTGCCAAGCAATTTATACATGTGAAGGCTTTGATGTATTTATGTAATAGCAGCAAATAAATGGGTTCAATGAATTTTGTATAAATAATGACATGGTTCCTGACTAACGTCCTAAGCTTCTTGCAGTTCCTTATTCTTTATTCACAAAGAAAACAGTGGATCAAATTCAGGTTTGCATAGATACAAGTCCCTTCAAGCTCCTGGCAGATATATCCACTTATGTAAGAGATGAATTAAGTCCAAATATATATATATATATATATTTAAAGATTAAATATGAGTTTCATAAAGAAGAAAATCCTGGAAGTAGAAAGAAAGTTTTCATATTAAATACTAGAATACGTAAATATATAAAACCTCTCATACACAGAAAAATGATGTTATCAGGACATTTAAATTAAAATACTCAAATATTAATGAAACACAAATATTAGAGTATCAAAACTCAGGCAAGAACACTACATTTTTTGGAAAGTCACAGAATCCAGACCTTAAGACTAAATCCCATCTTGGAACTGTCTGTCTTGACTCATCCCTTTCTCCGTAAAAAGGACAAACCCCACACTTCATACTTTGAAAAGACTCAAAATTCAGAACCTTAGTTCCATGTCTAGTTGCAGCTTAGGCTGTTCACGAAGTAAATTGCCAGAAGGCTCATAAACACATTTAATACAAAGTGATTTTAAAAACAGTAGAGACAGAACAAAAGACCCTTTCACTAAAATTTCCTATAACAAATTCTCCCATTACAGAAAGATACTGTCAACCACCCCATTACAATCAGAAAAAGCTTTAAATTGAATCATCAAATAAACTGCTTATTCTGGTGGTGCAAAATTGCCTCAGGGCGCAGAAGAGAATTTGCAGCAGCCCAGTTTCACCTTTGGCTCTTTCAACTTGTACATGTAAGAAAAGACTGAAATCCAACTTGGCGTTCCATTTGTTTAAAATGTATTTTATGGATATTTCAAAATGATCCAGCCAATGCTTTGGGAAAATCAGGCACCAAGTTAAACATACAAGAAGTATGCAGTGAATCTGTGGTTACACCTTGCAAACAAAAACAGAAAAAGAGGGTAAGTTTATTATAGCCCTGTATGGAGCTCTGAAAATGCTGATAATTTGCCTAAACTGCCATATATTGAACTTGGTCTTATTTTACACGTGTTCTGCACTTTATCCTATCATAAATGCTGTAGTTCTGCTGATGTTATTGTAGCTCCACAAACAATAAGTTAAGGTAAGTTAACGTAAATGAAGAAAAATGCAGACAAGATATTTAAAATGTATGAACATATTATTCAGGAGGATTTATCCATTTAAAATATTGTTACAATTCCCAAAAAGTTTCAATTGAGAAGACTATAAGCACCATAGTACGCGATTAGGACCTGACACAGGAGGCTAAGGTGGCCCTTCAATTTTCCTGGGAAGTAGATGTTAGATCCGCTGTTACATGACGCTAAGACTGCTCTTGCACACTATGGTGTGAATAATTCTGCATAATAAATTCATTGAGTGAAGAGTCACACAACAGTCATCCTGCATCAGTGAATGATCATCTCTGTCATGGCTTGTGTGGCTGACACAAACTGATATTAGGTATTGCATATCTTTGTAATGACGAGGCTCTCTAGATGCTTTTTTGAACAAGTTTCCTGAGAGGACTCACGTCATGCTCCCTTACCCTTCACTACCAGTCTTTTCAAAATCACCCTGCTTTGCAAGGGTATTCTTCTGAATTTTATTATTATGCTCTGAAAGATTTAATATTGTCCGTAAGTCACTATCACATCACTATTCCCTTCTGGTATGGTCTGTTACTGTGTTAGTCCTCTGTATTCACAGAACTAAGCTACAGTAGGGCTTTTGTCCTGCCTTTCTGGGATGCACATCACTGAGCCAATCTTGTCCTTTCACTGGTGGTATCTGGACTGTCCTGAGGTCTGGGACACTGCAGTTTTGTTTCCATTTCTCTGACTATATGCTTTGTGATGCAGTTCCCTACCAGCATGCCCTTTCCATTCTGGTGCACAGGAATTTGCCCCCAGAATCTTTCTTCAGTTGAAGGCAAATTTTTACAAAGTCTGTTGCATCACAATCTTACTACTCTGAAAAGCAAGGAAGCTGAAAGAAGAGATGACTCCAGAAGAAACTACTGTAGTAGCCCATGAAACCTGGTTCTGTATATGGCTTTATAGATTGTTTAGAAATGGGCCGGCTGTGTACATAAATCTCTTCAATGTGTAAACTAACTAAAAAAAATGTGCATTTGTAAGTGTAATCTCCTAAAAGGGTTGTGGTCACATGATATGCATAGAAATGACCCATCCTAGAGCAGCATTTCTAATGTTACATACACAGTGTTATTACTGGCAACCAAAACTTCCCTTGTGATAGTCTGCAAGCTGCAAGCTCTATCACTCACAGGAAGGGCATATCAGAACAGAAAGGATACTGCAAACACTCTTTTATCTAAAAGATTCTGATTAGGACTGAGCAAAGGCTCTTCAAAGAGTCATCTGCTACTTCCTACCTGGCCCTGTATTGTAATGATGGTTACAGGCCAGTGGATAGCCTGTAATTCACAGTTTAGGTGTATTGCTCATTTTGCTAAGCATTTAATTTTTATAGCCAAAGAATCTGTGCAGTTAACAAAATCATTATAACAATTAAAATGCCAACTGTACAAGAGAAAGCCCCATTTGAAAATGCTCGTAGCTGTGGGAAGCCACCAATAGAAAGGATCCCCAGCACAGCTGTATTGTGAGTAATCTTGTTCTAACAGAGTGTAATTTCTGGAAAGCTACCTAGCTGACAAACCCAGTAAATGTAGGGCGTCCTAGCATGTACCTCAGTAATTTAGCAGGTATCTAAAGGTACTAGTTTAAAGTTATCAAACAACTGCCTTTACGTAATGGAGTTTGATGGTCATTTCTACTCCTATCATGTAATTGTAATCATGACATTTCATTGTAGTCAGGTTAAAATATAAGCAATCGTCTGATAGCTGTAGGTGCAGGTCTTCACGAATGTTTTGCACAGGCTGATTAGCTAACAATAGGTAGACACTCTAACCACCCAGAAAGTTTTCTCTTGCTCTAATCTCTCTTGACTGATACAGAGCAAGGTTAAAGCAGAACATATTTTGGGTTTTCACATCCTGAGCAAGCAAGTGGATTTGGGATTACATGACCCCAGTGGCAACATGTCTTTCTTTTAACATAGTTGTACATTTCTAACATTACCCAGTTGAGTCTTTGCAAATAAAACACACCCAATTTTTTCATGAAATTGCTTGCATATTGTACACACAGAGCAAGGTTTGATTACCAGTTTCCACAAATGATAAACCTCTGATTTTGACCATGTATTTGCTTTCCATCAGCTTCCTTCCATAATCATTTAAAAATATCCCTTATATAGCTCCGCACAAAGTTACTTTTTTTCCCTAACCTCAATGCTGCAAAACGGCAGATGATGTTACCAGCCTTCCAAAGTAATTTTTACCATAATAAACCTTTTTATAATTAACTGATTCACCTATTCTTTTTCCTACTGCTCCACATTTTCCATATACAAAGTCCTATCTAGCTGCATATACTTTGTTACAGACACAGACATTGTTCGTTTATGTACTAGTGACCTGTTTGTCATGGCTCCTATTAATAACTAAGGTACATTTATCCTCACTGAGAGAAACAGCTTAACATGTTTGGAGATGGAGATGTGGTTAAAGTGGGGTCTATTTCTCCATGCTACCTCAATTTGTTGGTATTTTTCTCTCATTTTTTAAGTTCAGCTAAAGCAATCAATCTGATAATATGGTATCTTTTCCCTTCCACTTGCAATTAAAACCAGAAAACCCCCCCACAGTTAAAACAAAGCTAAGCAACCTCTCTCCCCTCTGGTAAGTTTCTGATTTCTGCTTATCAGTCTTTACTTTGTGTATGCTACCCATTGCTTCCACCTCTTCTCTATAACAAAAGATGAACTTTATGACTCAACTTAAATCAACAGTCCCTCTTTCCATAATCAGAAAAATTGGCTTTAGCACATCAGTTGGAAACACACACTTACAGAGCTGACTTCTGGCTTTCAGAGCCAACTGTATCTCTCTTCAGTAAGGATATAATTCATTCTCTCAAATCTTCAAATACACGTGCTAAACCCACAATTCTCTGAGCTCTTAACCACTTCAGTACCAACAGTGCTTATTCAGGTTCTCATCTGAAACTTCCTCTTTCTCTTTTCTCTCCACTGCTTACGGTGCTGCCAATGTACACATTCCTCCAAGTTCATGCACATACTCACGTGTTTATTTGAAAACACATTATTGGTTTTTGTAACGCTGCCATCCTTAAACCTGAACTACTTTTTATCTTGATACCTCTCAGATTTGCTTGTCTTGAATCCCTCATTTTAATTGCCTTAAATTTACTAACAATTTGGAACATTTTTGTGTATAGCTCTCTTTTTCTTTTTTTTTTTTTTTTTATTCCACAAATGTAAAACTGAAGCAGCAAATGAAAACGTGAAAAAAAACCCAGTGCCAAGAAAAGTAAACAGTTCTCTTTTAGTCTTGTTCTACCGTCCTACCTCTTTTTTTTTCTGTTGCATGTATTCATGGTTCTTCATTATACTGCTGGATATGCCAATATCTAGCAGCTAATTGAAGCAATATCCCAATATCCAGCAGCTTCCAAGGACTTCTTGCTCCTTTTTTACCCCATAACTCCACCAGATTGGAGAGCCTTTCACAGTGGTCAAATTGTAATTTTACTGTGAAGCCCCAGGAAGGCCCTTTGTATAAACTCTAAATCATCCTGCCCCTCTACTCTGCTCTTGTGAGACCTCACTTGGAGTATTTGTGTGCAGTTCTGGTGTCCTCAACATAAAAAGGGCATGGAACTGTTGGAACAAGTGCAGAGGAGGGACATGAGGATGATCATGGGACTGGAGCACCTTCCGTATGAAGACAGGATGAGAAAGTTGGGGCTGTTCAGCCTGGAGAAGAGAAGGCTGCGTG
>JANRGW010004013.1:0-19999 GCA_024733675.1 Psilopsiagon aymara | reverse complement strand
TAGTGTGAGGTGTCCCTGCCCATGGCAGGGGGGTTGGAACTAGATGATCTTAAGGTCCTTTCCAACCCTAACCTATGGTTCTACGATTCCTTTCTCTGGAAGTTTTCTTTTACTTGGTCATCCTCCAGGCTGGTAATGCTTTTCTTATTCCTACTTACGGTTTCTCCATGGTTTCTCTCTTGTGCCTTTTGTTTTAGGAACAGGGAGTAGAAAATTTATCTTCTTCTCATGGATTGTCTGTGTGTTTAGTGAAAAACAGAAACCTGGTCACAGCCTGGTCAGCACAGGAACAAACCTAGTCTTTCTTAGGAACCAGTTTTACCAATCTCTACCAAATTGCTACTTAGCTGCTATCTTGGAGGTCAGATTTTGTAGTTTACTCCAGCAGCAGCAGCAACAAGGAAGACAAATGGGAAACAGCTTTCTAGAACTCAGTCTCCACAAATTACCAGACTCACATTTTTAATACATAAATGGAATGATCAAGATTTAACTTTTTTTTTTATATGTAATGAGATGTGCTTTAATTTGGACATCAAAAAAAAAAGTTATGGCTTTCAAAGCTAGCTCTATCCCCATTCAATTAGGATATTTTATGATTCATTGTCTCCCTCTCAAACCTTCAAATACATACGCAGCATTTGTTACAGTGCCAGGACTTTATTGGCTTGGTAAGGAACACGCACTCAGCCTAGTTCAGAACTGAGGACCTCCACTAATCTCCGGACAGCATCTGACAATCTTCTCCTGATAAATCTTCCTCTCTTACCTTAAGGCACACAATTCACAGGATCACATGATACAATTTTTGTTGATATATCTCCAGTTTGAAAAGTTCTGACAGCAGCTTCATGGATGAAACTGCTCCCTGTGCCACATTGGAAATAAATAAATTATAATTGATAAATTAATGAAGATTTCCAGTCCTATGGGAATGCTGAGCAGCATTTCAGCAAAAAAAAAAAAATAAATAGTAAGGTGCTTGCAATCAGGTTTAAAAACCAAAACTACGTGAGGGTCAATTTTTGTTTAGTGAAGAGTTACAGGTCTGGATTACAGCAGTTCCACATGTTGATGTTAGAGTTTCAGGAAGATCTGCCCATGCAACATGATCCAGTCAGGACTATATGTTATTTACTCTTTTTAATGAGATACAGATAAAACGCAACCTCAGACAAACCAACTTGATGAAAAAGACATAAATAATTGAAACCCTTTAGCGTGAGGATTCTTCTGCTTTATTTGGAAACATGCCATGAACTTGTGCTTCTGTGATCACACATATTTCTGGTTTCTATTCATTCCAAAGTCATGGAGGAAATCAAACACACAAAGATGTGAAGGCTGTTTCTGCTGTGCCTTACCAGCAGCACCTGGGTGGGCTTATCTTGCTTTTGTTTGTACAGGAGCTTTGTCATGAACATGCTGGGTGTGCTCAAAAAGGGGTAACCAATATTTCTTGCCTTCGTTTACAGATTTTATGGGTTTTTTTTCCAGATCTTGGCTTCTATATGACCTCCTTACAGTGTATATAGCTTCTTCTAATGTATGACAGTGTTTTGGATATGGGCATAGTGATCTAGTTGACAGGGGGTTTCCTCTGTAACGCCTAATGCGACACTGGTGGTTCATCAGCCAAACTGTGACCTAGACAACCTCCTCTAATTGATAATATATAGGAAATGATACACTCAGGTAGTAGAAGCTGCCCAGCTCCTGGCAGCAGAAGCAAAACAAAGCCACCTTTTGTACAATTTGTGGTCCACCCTGGGGAGCGCAGCTAGAGGCGCTCCGGGTGGGCCATGTGGCCAAAAGGGATGTACTCTGCTGGGCCAGATGTCTCTGGGTACCCTCTCACTCCCAGAGCTTCCATCCAAATCCTCTAGACTAAAACAGCGGGTGCCTCAAAACTTTCAAAAATATCATCAATAAAGCAGCTGGCAACAGAGGACTCTGCTGAAAGACGAGAATGGAAAGTCATCCCCTCCAACAAGGTGGCTGCCAGGAAGAGCACAGAGGCCTGGCTGAAGAAAATTACTGTACTCACTCTGAAAAATTAAAATCACAGTGTCCAACAATACTGTTAGATGCTACTGCAATTAATTCTTCTTGGCAACACTACTGGGACAGGCAAATGAACCCCAAGGGGGATATTTGTGGTGGAAGATGAAGTACAAGAGATGCATGCCCAGATCCAGGAAAGTCTTCAAAACAGGCATATCCTCTCGACTACTGGACTAGCCAAATCCTTCAGCCCACAAGCAAAGACAAACTCTTAAAGCTTGTCTTCCTGTTCCTAACAAAAATGCTCAGATGTCTCGTAGATGGTGAGTTTAATTCAGGAAAAGGTCTGCAACTTACTCCAGTTGCAGGTATCATGCACTGATATTTACACATCTCAAATTGATTATGAGGTGAAAAAAAATACAACTCAGTTGAAAGAAGACTTTTGGGAAAGTCACAATAAAACCAAATAATTTCCTACCATTTAGCAAAACACATCACTGGACTGTAATCACCCCTTTAAAGAGTAGGAAATCTGCCAGGTGGCAAGGACTTGGACTTTTTAATGAAGTTTCCAGCTCATCTCTGTTTTCAGATTAGTGAGGAGCTGCATCTCTTCCAAAAGCTGTTGGTTTCTAGTTTTTAACACTCACCTTCTACTCGCTGAAACCATGAGAATTACTTCAGTTCTCAGTAAGACATCATGAAACAATGCCAAGTAATAGCTCCACCAGCTGACAGAGTGGAAGAAGAGATCAGCACAGGATGATTCACACGATCTGCATGATCACCCACTAACCTGTTCCCATTCTTCAGCGGTCTGTACCCTTCCTATCTCCCCTCCCTTTCTCCCTTATTTCTTCCCACTCATTCTTCCCTCCCACGGTTTCCATCACCCCACCCTCCCTTTGATTTAATCCCTCATTCTCTATGCTCCTTTGCTGAGCTTCACACACTGCATGAATCCAGACCTCCCATGCATGAACCTGGACTGAAAAGCCCTTAATAAAGAACCAGTCACTGGACTTAACTGTCTGTGATTTTTCCTGCAGAAGTTTACAACTTGTCCTAGCAGTTACATTCTTCCAATGACAGTTGAATGTTTCCTTTCCATGGGGAAAGGAAAAACTGTCTGCTTATGAAGAATGGGGAAGGAGGATTCTGCTGAACTCTCCAACTCCCCCAGCTCACTGAGAACACAAGGCTGTTGATGAGGGTGTTCAGTCTGGCAAATGGTAAATCACAGAGCCAGAATGATAGGCAGACATATCCTCTGTTAAGGAGCATACCTGCTGAGTGTGAATCTGTTTGCAGTTTGCTCACCAGTCAAGCCCTTAGCTCCCAACAGTGCAGTCAAGCCCAAGGGCAGCAGAAATGCCAGCAGAAAGGTGAGTACTGCCCAGGTGGCAGGGCAGACACCTCATCTACAGCATCTGCTTCCAGAATAATGCTTCTGGTTTAATCAGTGCCACAGTAAGTGGCTTTCACTGATGCTGACTTGAAATGCAGGTCTCTGATGCCCTTCCTCCCTAGCCAGCACCTCCAGCCACAGCTGTCTGTGTCACAGAGACTGCAAGAGGCAGAGGGATGGGGAGGTAGGTGAGCGCATTTATCCCTCCGTCAGATATGCCACCTGTCTCCTTATAGCCATTTCCAGTTGCTTCCAATTGCTGCTGGTAGCCCTGTCCTTCTTCCCAGCTTCCTCTAGCTGTCCCGCTGCTGCCAGCGTCAAGTCTCAGCCACTGTCTGGAGAAACAGCAGCTGATAGGAACTGGTTTCTCTCAGTATCATCACAGGAGCTGCCTCTAGAGCAGGTTCCCTTCCCATATTGGCCTTATTATGGCTCCTGTATTACTCATGTACAGCCAAAAGGCCAGTAGCATCCTGCCCACAAAGTCAGGAGCTATCTGGGTATTCCCTCAGGACTCAGAAATCATTGATTCTTTTTTTCACAGGGGCATAGATTCAACTGGAAAGTGGAGTAACTCAGATTAGTGGTTAGGCCACTCTCAGAAGGAGACAGGAGATGTGAAATAGGAGTTGTTAATGCTCCAGGCAAAGGAGAGAACTGCAGCTCCGGGGTAATTCTGTGAAAAAGGAGTGATGGTGCCACACCAACCACACCATGATTTCAATGGAATCAGTAGCATTCAAGAGTGTCACACTGGTGCTTGAGAAAGAGAGGCTTTGATTCCTCCTGGAGCAGACCATCAAAGACACCAGCAGAGAAACCCTGGTTTCTGCATTCTGGTAAGATACATGCATGTAATACATGCATGAGAGAAAACAACTTGCTGAGCCCTGTCAAAATTGAAGTACTTCTGCCCGGGTCCAGAGGCTGAATCTTCAGGACCTTCAAAAAGTCAATGATTTTAGATGCATCCCAGCTGAGTGTATGTCTGAGCACTGGTCTGAAAAGTAGCAGTTTTGGGTGCTGGTGTTCACAATCCATTATGGGTACCAAAGTCTTTCACACTCTCTGGTCCTTCATCCTTAGGAACAGATGTGATCGATACATGATGTTTCAGATTGGAAAAATCCAGGCCAAAGTACAATAGCACATTTGAGCCCATCTCAATTACCATTGAAAGTGTATGTTCCTGCTACAGAAATCAGCTAAAATTTTGGACACATTTTGGCTTTGCTCAAATTGCTTGAGACTTTTGGACACACTTTGGAGCGTATGGCATTTAAAGATAAACCAGCTGCAGACTTCGGGTTCGCTTTTGAAAGTGTTATTCAAAAAAATAGAAATAATAATAGCAATTATATGGCTAGGGTGTATGTAGCATATGCTTATTGGCACCTGCAGTAAAATATTTGGCACAATGATTTAAATATCTACTTACTTCTTATATTAAAATGTAGTTTTTTCCTCACACAAAGAGGAGCCTAATGCAGTACACTTGGAAATAGGTGGCTTTCCTTCACTTTTAGCTACCCTTAGGAAGGAGATTAGGAAGGACTGCGCCTCCTGAACCACTGAGACTGGCTCCAGCAGAACGCTCCTTCAAGCATGATGTTCTTGATTCTGTGACAACTCTGCTGATAATCTTATAAGGGATAATCTTATCAGTAAGAGAAAAACATAGTCTCAATTTTGATGTCAGTTACTTTCTTTAAACAAAAGACTCTAAGAGATACAGCTGAAAACTGTGCTGAACTTTCCCTCTGTTCAGGAAAAATAAGAAGTGTAGATGGATGCATGCGTGGATGGATGGATGGACTGATGGGTAGACAGAGGCAGTAAACATTTCACCCCATACTTGAAAGCTAATAGAAAACACATGTTGTGGCTTTGACAAATTAACAGAGCAGAGCAACTTAGTTTTATATATCACAGTGTTATTATTTCCTCTTTTTCTAGTGAGTTTTGTCTTCGAAAGCAGACTTGTGCACAGATGAGTAATGTGTTTAGCTTTAAATTTGGCCAGAAAAGAAAATCACGGAAGATCTTTTTACTTGGATGGAAATAATGTATGTTACTGTGAGGTTACCCTATGGGATTCGGTTCTGTTCCTGCTTTTATAGCTGATTGCAATGTGCTAATGTGATATGGCCAAATCTCAAAAGATTTACGGAAGTCAGTGGGAGTCCTGAGTGAGTCAAATTTAAGTTATATCTAAGGAAGCACGTAAGGACTTGGTTTGTCACAAGGTTTTTCACTGGCATCCTAAAACCTTTATGCCCTGAAAAAAATGAGAAGACTCCTGAACACTCTGTAACTGAGACAGTTTCTCGAGCATGGGCAGGCGCTAAGGAAAACAGCTGTAGGCCTGTCTTCCAGCAGCCCCACCAAGTCACAGTGCAAAGTGCATTCTGAGGACAGAGTAGAGGACGGTATGTCTAAAATACACTTGTAGCACACGGCGAAGATGTCAGGCGAGCTCTAAGGGCGAGCAGGGTAGCACGCTGAAGACAGTCAGTGCCAGACCCATCTGCTTTCTCATGCTGGCCCCTCTACACGACACAGGAAAGAGGGATGATCTATAGAGCAGGATCAGGAGTTCAGCATTTCAGAAGGATGCATCAGCTTTCTTCTATCTTGAGCTGAGATTTCTGTTAACAAAAAGCAGAAAGTCATGACTTCCCAAGGCCCTTTGGCAGTGTAAAGGTCCCATTCATCAGTATAAAGTCAAGCTCATAGTTTCATTGGATTATACAATGGTCTCAGTGGCTATTTGTTTACTTTCTAAGTAGTTGCATTTTTCAGTAATTTCAGGCCTGTGTAGCCAGAAAATGTGAACTATATGGATTTAACACCAGCATACCACCAACAAGGACATTTGCCATTTTTAGCCCCACTATTTTTAAACCACTCTCATGAATCAGCAGGTTCTGCCTCTGGGGTTTTGAAGGGTTGCGATTCGCATCACTTCCCAGCTCCAGAGGGTGAGTACTGGTCAGTGTACACTCCTTCAGATTTCCATTAAGTATCCAGATTAGTATATACTACTAAGACAGCTTTGTAATCAGAACTTCCTTTCATGAGAAGCTGGCTGGAGCCACAGATGTTTCTTGTATTACATCCCATAAAATACTCACCTGAGTGTACAAATGCTAGTCTTTATCACACATTAATCTGGTCTGGGTGTTAGCCAGCTGAGCATTTTTGAGGATCTCTGTTTAATCAGCAATCCTCCATGTTCTCTTCAGCCTTCCACAAGTATATACACCTACACACATACAGCACAGTTAAAAAACATAATTCATGAATCCCAGTATGGATATTTTGAAGTATCAGCATGAAGCCCTTGTATGCTTCTGACCTGTACATCTTCCTAAAGAACAATGTTGGCTCACTGGCATACAACACAATGCACACATACATTTTTCACACTGAGGAGAGTCAAACACTGGAACAGGTTTTCCAGAGATGCTGTGCAGTCTCTTTCCATCTCTGCACAATTTTCAAGACTGGAAAAGCCCTGAGTAATCTGGTCTGATCTCATGGGTGATGCTGCTTTGAGCAGGAGGCTGGGCTGCAGGCTTCCTGACACCCCTTCCAGGTTCTGTCACCATGTAATCCTAGGATTCTAGGACTACGTATTGGACGGATGGGTGGACAGACAGACAGATAGATAGATAGATAGATAGATAGATAGATATAAAGGTCTTTCCAGTTACCGCAGCTGCACACTATGTATGATTAAGGATGCTTTTAGAGTAGAGATGTACCTATTCATACACAGAAGGGTAAAAGTGGAGGACATAAACCAGAGATAAATCAGAATAAACAAAATAATTATGAATGTAAGAGAGAGGAAACAACATCTGGAGATATCTTTCCTCAGTTAAATAATGTTCATTATTGTCTTGAGAGTCTCTGTTGGCAGCTTTAGACAGCAATAGCACACAACTCCCACTGATTCCCTTACAGAGGATGTTTCGTACATTTTTTCTGTATTCCCCACTGTTTCAGGGTTCATCTTCTTTCCTTCTTTTGTTCCTTTCCACAGCCCGCCCCTACAAGAACAAGATTTTTCTCCTCTGTCAGTTTACATCTTCTCAGAGTTCACACCCTTTTCATCCTCTCTCTCAAGAGCTCTTGCAGTGACCTTTCCAGAAAAAACAAACTTTCAGCTTGTACAGTGATTAGCAAGATTATCCACATTAAGTGTTCCACTTGTGAGCATGAACATAACAAAGCTCATTTAAGAAACTCCAGCACTCTGCTGAAACTGGGAGAGGTATTCCCTCCCTCCTGCAAAAGTAGCCCTTTTATTCCTCTGCCAGATTGAGACAACCAATTGTGCCTGTCATCTCAGCAAGAACCCCTTTTGTTTCCTGTATGAGAAAACACTGCTGCTGAATCACCACAACATTTATGTTAGTTTCTAGTTTTTGCTTACATTTCCTATCGGCTTACCTCGTGCTTAGCCTATTCTGAGATCAAATTACTAATTAAAAGCTCACACCTATTCTTGTAAGATGAAATGGCATTAACTAACATGTCTGAAAGCACGCTGTCAGAAATGCCTCCTGTTTGTTCAGAATATTTCCCCCGGATGCTCTTCCCACCTCCCTCACCATAGGCATTAAAATGACACGCATACAACAGAACCAGAAGGAAAGTTCATTTACTAGGAGATTTGATTCCAGTGCGGAGAACTGTATAAGGTGTAAATCTTTTTTTTACATAATCACCGCCTTTTTCCAACCAAGTATCCTGTTGTCCCATTTGTCAGCACCATTTGTCCAATAATTTCCTTCTAAGATAAATATTTTGACATTTTTCCTCCTTTCAGGAAACACAGGCAATGAGGTGTTCTCAATTAAGGCTAAAAAGTGTGCTGAGGATTTGGGAGTTGCTTTTGAAGGCGGGAAAAAAACCAGTTGACAATTCTGATCATTTTGGCATGGCACCAAGAATTACAAATGCAAGAAATGATGCGATTGCCCATTAGTGCTGTCTACAAATGCAAGTGACACACTGAAGTCTTCCCTCTGTTCCTGTTCATTTCTTAAGTTGTTTATTAAATGAATATGTTTTATTGGGCTTATGGTTGTTAAATGCATCATAAAAGGTGCAATATTAACATGCCTACAAGAAAACAGTCATCTACTGAGGACCTATATACTGAATTTCCCTCAAAAAAAAATAGAGGAAAATGAACAAAAAATGCCAGTATCTCCCACGTCAGTCATGGTTAATATAGTCACATATCAGGTAATAAGTGAAATCAAAGAATTACTACAAACTTACAGTTTCTGGTAGTGCACTAAATGCAATATAAACATTTAGAATTTAATTTACTTTGAAAAAGGTAGTTCTAGATAAAAGATTATCTTTCACGGTATGATAAAAAGTTTTTGCTCTCCATAAGAGGAAGTATAACTATTTTCATTTTGATCTGTCACCTATATTTCTCTGATCATACAGGTAGAAGATTATACCTATTGTCAGATTAAAACTAAGACAGTGTATAGCAGCTCAGTACACAAATTCAGCTTTTTAGCCAACATTTTAAATCATAAGGCTTCAATTTAATACCAATTTTGTGTAGGTGTCATATTCCTGCAAAAGAAGTACAAAGGTCTAAATCTTCAATGCTCCAAAGGACGAGAAAGCTGAGGAACTGGAAAAGAAGCAAGTGAAGATTAGGGATAGTCGCTCTCTACATAAGTTTCTCTTTTGAGAAGCAAACTGCAACACTAGTTTAGAGGTGTGAGAAAGCATACATTCAAATAATGTGCTTTAAAAATGATACAGGCATTTTAGAATGAACCTTTCCATAAGTAAAACTGCTAGTCTGAGTCACCCCAGACTTTTCAAGGGGTCAAAAGCAGGGCAGTTACACTGCCAAGTGATATGGAGTTGTAAGCAAATCTTTTTGTCAAGTATGTTGATAACCTCATTGTACCTGTGGAAGAAACCACTGACTTGGCAAAGTAAAATCATACAGTAGGCTGAGTACATCCATAATGAGCTTGGTTTAACTTGTAAATCTGTTATGGGCAGATGAAAATAATAGTTCTACCTATAAAATTAATATAATCACTATTATAAGAATGTGGTTTTAAGATTATTCTTTCACTTATACATATAAATGGCTTATATTAAACCATAAACTTTTCTGAGGCACATTTCTTAAAGCAGTATCCTGATCCAAGGATTCTGTTCTTTTTTATTTCATCTTTCTAGTTTAATGATCCAATAAGCAGTTACATATTGCACATGTAATGTTTCAGTGAAATATCTTAAAAACTTACAGCAGCCCAAGGACACTCATGCTGTTTCAATTAAGCATCTAGTCCAGGAGACGCTTGTTAATGGAATGAGGGAGGCTTCCCTGCACGTTAGCTCAGGGAATCTCACTTAGAAGCTTGTTTCCAATAATTATAGGAAGCCCTCAAACATACAGCATATGACAACCCTCATTAGGTTCATTTTTAAGACAGGTTTCATAGAAAGGAGACCCTAAACACGTGAAACTAAAGATGCGCTCCCTCTGGTGGATATAATTTCCTTCAAAATCTGTGCTGGAAATTTTTCTTTTAAAATAAACCCTGCTAACTGCTCTTTTGGGAATGAAAATGTGTCTGCAGTTTGCACTTACTTATTTAGATTCACTCCTTTACTGTTGCAATTATTTGTCTTACCCAGGCCAAGCTGTTTAGTGTTTTAAATTTTGTCTTGAATAGCTGCTCATTAAAGGTTTCTTACATGAGTGTTAATGTGTCAAGGTAAGAAATAAAAAGCTGTCTTCTGAAAACTGTACATTATGAATAACATCTCTGAGGATTTTCCTTGTTTTCTTAAAAGCATGCTCTCTGCTTTTATTTAGCAACCGAGTGTACCCTAGTGCAAACTTGAATCACAGAAGTTTTAGCTTTTGGAAATGCTCCGTGAGTTCTCTACCAAACTAATAACATTCCTAAGGCAGCAATATCTTGTTCTCCCTGACTTTCAGAGTCAGCTCTTGTTGTCTTTAAATTATATTTTTTAAACAAGAAAAACATATCCTTGCATTATAGGAAATACAACTAGCAGCACAATTGGTCTGATGAACACAGCCATACAGACACCAATGAAACGTAACAAAAAATACCAGAGTCCTTTCTGCACCTCTTGAACACTATCAAGAAAACCCTACACCTCAAGGTCTGGCTTTATTTTGGCTGTGTATTACTGAAGAAACAAAGGTCCATACATACCCAAAATTATCTTGCAGAAAGGGATGACCCTGATGGAATGCAGTAGCTGCCACAGCTGTATTTCAATATACACTGAACAATAAAACGATACACCATGGGAAGGCTTACATCTCTCATTCTTTCTTGTGGAATTACTTCTTTCTCTGCTGCTTGGAGAGAGCCAACTTGTCTTTTAAATACATTATCAAGCCAGAGAATTAATTTATTTACAGCTCTGTGATTTTTTCAGTACTTCAGAAAGTCTAATAACAGGAAAGAGGTTTAGTAACAGCTACAAATGCCTTCGGTTTGTTTACAGCAATCAACTTTATTTCAGATAATCCAGTATTTAAGGCTTTTTCCAAAGCATACAGGGCTTAGCAGCAAGACTTGCTTCAGACTAAGCCTCCGTTCTGCGAACACCAGAACAAACCAAATACCAGTTTAGAGGAATGTGAATTATTTTCTTCGAATGGGATACACAGAACAAAAATGCACTCTATGTGGGTCTGAGATACAGATATATTTCATATATATGCAAGTCTTCATATGAATGAGGTGAAGCTATTTGGTCTATCAGTTCTTTGATTTTTTTATTTGGAAATAAGAATGACATTGCTATTCTACCTCCTGGAATATTATAGCAGTAGAAGCAATAAATAATTTTGGGGTGCACCTATATTATGCATATAGGGTCACATACATATTCTAGCTCAGATAGATCAAATCGGTGTGCAACTACCAAGTATGTGCAGTATCATTCCAGGATGTGATCCTCCCAATTTACAGCAAGACATGATTTTTTCAGTCAGTAATAACAGGATAGCAAGATTAGACCATAATGTTGTATGTTGATGACAGAAACTCAAAGATTTTCACAGAATTTAATAAAAACCCCAAGATGTATGTGTTTTCGAGTGAAATATTTAAAGGAATTAAAATAAGCCTCTGAATGGAGAAACGTAAGCAGATGGAAAAACTATTATGCAAATGCATGATTCATAGTTTTTGTAAGGAAATAATTGACCTGAAAAATATAAAACTGGAATTTGGCCACAGCGCAGATGCATGCCAAAGGCCTGATCCTTACTTACTTCGTTGGAATGTTCTTTACAACTGCACAAAGAATCCTATTATTTAGAGGTTTGTAAGCTCCCTTGCTCAGCTGACTTGGTCATTTGACTTAAGTTACAGTGCCATCTACTGTAGTAATAGCCACAGAGGATCCAGATTATTATAAAATTCCCCTCCCCTGAGCTTATTTTTCAATTACTTTCTACTGTAGCTGTAATCAAATCCAGCTATGAGTTTAGAAGCACTAAAATTGTATCAGATGCGAATATAAATAGAAGGGACATCCAGTGTTAAAACAACATAGTTAGAACACATTTTTAGGAAACCAGGCAGACCTGCAAACCACAAGAGAGCCTTTTGGAGGCTGTGTAACTCTCGCTTCAGAGTTCAGGATGGCCCAAAAGACGGTCTTTAAGCACTGAAATCTGAGGGAAAGTTTTCCCGCTGTGTGTTTTACCACGCCTGCCAAGTTTGGAGTTTTCACAGCTTCTTTTGAGGCTTCTGAGAGCGCAGCTGCTGAAGAGGATACCCAGAGATACGAACTGTTCTGCTGCAGGAGGGATTTTTTTCTTTACTCTTCTCTATTTAAATGCACTCTCTGCTAACCTTAACTACCTCCCTCCTCCAAAAGCAGACAAAGAGTTGAATGCTGTGCCCAACTACGAGAGCAGGGATGCAAAGTAGTGCATTTCCATATATATCCCCAGGATGATGAGCATATGTAAATTATCACAGGACATTGATACTGAGATCTCAAAGACAGAACTAGTGATGAAAACATTGCCCTTTTGTAGACAACTGCAAAACATTGAAGGGACAGGTGCTAGTTAGAGATGGTTCCCCTTACCCAAGCAATGTGGGCACAGATACAGATTGGCCTCCAGAGAGCCTTCTGACATGTTGGTATCATGACTGGGACATGACCAGCTCTTAGGACAGCAACAATCAACACACAGCCCATGTGTTCATGGTGCTGTTGTAGTCCTGACAGACGTGCAGAATAGTCAGTGATGTACAATCATCTCATTTTTCTACAAGTTTCTTACACCAGAAGTAATTATGTTCCATAGACCCTCTACACTGATGCAAATGTGTATGTACATCACATACCACTATGAAGAAAAAGGTGCTACTGCTAATTCTGTACCAAGCTTCAGTTTTCTAAATGCAAAGAAAGAAATCGTCACCCTGAAGAGTGAGTATTTGTAGTCTATGATTTCTGTTCCTATTCCTGACAACATCCACTAATTTACTGTCACTTATATTACTGTCACTCAAATTACTGCCCACTAAGTTACTGAACCTGCCACCAAACAGCATTCCACATCTTCCTCAAAGCCTTTGCATCAGCTTCCAAGAAAAGTCAGGAGGATTCATATCTCTCAGAATCTGGTTGTGTCACTGAACATCAAATTCTACATAGGGCTATACTTCTTTGTGTCTTTGACAGGGCTCTGTTCTTTTTGCTACCCACTTCTTCAAAGCAGCCTGCCCTTTCTGCTGATTTCTCAGACCATTTTGCAGCTGAGGGTCGCACTGCAAAGGCAATGGAAATTTACAACTGGTTAATTCCCCCTTTTCAGTGAACTGCATTGTATGCCCTTCTCCTTTCTGCTTGTATGGTGAATGATTCCCCTGTTGGAATTTTTATGGAGCAATGAAAAACAAATCCTAAAGAAACTACACGATATTGTAGTTCACTGAGAGGTCGTATCCTATAAAGACTGGTGCTAGCTGGTTGTGTCCAGATGGGGCTTCCTAAGGATTTGATTCTATATCAGTTGGTTGAATTTAACACTGGGTATTTTAGCAGCCTAGTGTGAAAACACTCTACTGCTTGAAGTTACCCTTCTCTGAAAGTCCTTTGTTCAACACATTTCTAGCACACATAACTGAAAAAAATGGATATTTTTCACTGGGTATGGCACCAGAAGTTCTGAAAAACAAACGAACCTTTAACAAACTAAAAGGCAGGTTAAGCAAGGCCATAGTTTTGCAGTTGTTTGGAACTGGCATAAATCAGAGTTGCCACTAAAGAGGTCATGCTGCCCTTTCCCTTGTATGCATGGCCCCTGCTACTCCCATCTGTTCACACAAAGGCTTGTATGGCCTCATGTCAGCTTTACTCTTTTTAATGTGGTAATTTAGAGCCAGACCACTGCTTTGACCCAGTTCACCATGGTCTACACAAGTCATGACTTTATTGCTAACTAGAAGAGTGCCAAGTGGTGCAGAAGAACTTGTAGCTACTCTATTTATGGCTGGTCTCCTCTGGGAACAGTTTCTTCCCTTCCACAAAACACCTGGCCTTTGGTCTTCTACAGATCACAAACAGGGCTATTGTGGCCCCAAGACATAATTACTTTTTTGTCTGCTATTTTTTCAGTTCAAAGAGTCTGAAAGAATGGTATGACTATGTTGCAGCTTACCAGGAGAGGTTTTTTATTGCCTGAAGCTGTGTGTTGCACACTCTTTGAAAACACGGGCAGCGAATGGGTTGACAAGTAGTGCCTGTGTAAGACAGAGGGACCCAGAATTGGCAAATTCTCATCCATCCTGCCCAGTCAGGTGGATCCTGGAGTGAACTGTATCAGGAACCTGCCCAGGCACAGAGGGGAGGTGCAGGCAGGAGAAGGAGGGTTCACAGAAGGGTAGCTCCCCTTCCTCTGGTGGCCGTGTCCCCTTCAAGTGCCTGGAGGTCTTCAGCTGGTCTTGGAAGGACATCATGAATCTCATAGCAATAAATGGATCGTAATGAAAGGGAATGTAATTCCAAGGAGTTAAAAACTGCTGAGTTGGCCTGGCAGAAGTAAAAGACGGGTGAGTGCTGGTCAGGTTTATTTCAGAAAATGAAAGTATCAGGGCTGTGGTTTACTGCAGGGCAGATGAGACTCTATGAAGTGCCTGTCCCTGGCATTAAAAGTTGTTGCAGGTCATCTGTGTGAAATTATATGATGGTGATAATGAATCTTTACATACTCAAGTTTAAGGCAGAAAACATAATTTGTGGTGTATGCCAGTAGATAGCAACATTAATGTCCCTGATGAAAAAAATACCAATTTTATCTTCAAAGCCATTCATTTTCAGTTACCATAGAAACAGCCATTAAGGCCATTTTGTATCTGGCTGACAAACCTCACATTTTCTGATCTCTCGTTCCTTTTTTTTTCTTTTTTCTTTCATGTCTGCTTTTTATTTCAATGCAAAATGTCTGAAAGAAACATAACTTCTATGGAAACATGGATATGAATTTTTATTTTTGTCCATGCAGTTCTCCATTGCTCTTCACATGTATGTGCTCAGGTCATAATAAAATACATATATTTCTAGCAAAAAAACAACCAACCAACCAACAACCACAAACAAACCAAACAAAAGGAGTAAGGAATAAAGACACAAACATAACACAAAATTATAGCTACAGATACTTTTCCTTTTCCATTGCAATAAAGTACTGGATTAATATTAGGATGATACCTCTCTCCTAATGAATCCAATATAAATTCACATCTGTTCTCCTCATTCACTCATCTTCAGTCATCCCAGATAGGTAACAAACAGAAAACAGGAGTTTGTATTTACTTGCATTTTAAATTAGTCAGATTATATAGTTTTGTAATAGTTTCCACTGATTGAAGTTTTCTTTTTTTGATGTAGAAACTATGACCTCACACCTACAGGAAGAGAAAATCAATGTTTTTTAAAAAGTCCACTCATTCTGAGTAGCTCAGACACGTAAGGGTGCTAAATTCCATTAGAGTTTACCAACTTCTGCTAAGAGTGCAGTGGCTGGCACTCTAGATGCTTATAAATTCAATATGTGCTTTTGGAAATTTGAGACCAAATGTTTTCTTTTCATTAAAATAATTACTATATGTATTTCTAAGATACTAATGGTATACTTATCTAACTTTCAGAGAGAGAGAGGTAATAAATATACGATGACATTTGTAAAATAGATAATAGACTCAGATTTAAAGTGTTGAGAAAAATGCAAAATAATTATGAGTACTTTGTGTATTTTCTGCAACACAAAATGAAGTTAGGCTAAAACTAATTCAGAACAAGACCTTACCCAGCAGATGTTAATTATTACATATGAAAATTATTTATCCCTAAAAACCTCTTAAAATTCCTAAAGAAATAACCTTGCTGAGAATGACGAATACTTTTCTGCCACTAAGCTGTTAACAACAAAAGCATGTTCTATTTTGACACATGAAAACAATGCTCTCAACACTCCTTGAGAGTGGCCTTGAAAACCACAACTTTGCTGAGTTACAAGTATTCTGATAGTAAGTCTGGTGGTGTCAGCTCTCCAGTGCACACAGCCTTCATCAATTCATATTCTGCTTACTTGCTTCCCTTTGCTGTCTTTAAATCTAAACCTTTGTCCCGTAACAACTATAATCAGCACACACATAATTGTGATTTATGGTATGTGCTGTGGTTGATGGCTCTTCCTCTGGGGCAAGTCTCCTCCATTATGAATTGTAGGGCAGCAAAAAGCTGCCATGGAACTTAGAGTGATGATTTATTCTGCAGTATCCTCAAGACCAAACCCTCCAGTTCGCTGTGCAGGCTCATTCCCCAGGCACTTTCAGGGGATGTTGGAAGGAAAACCTCTAGCCCACTGTGCCTCTCTGCTGTCTGCAGCTGGGATGGCCCCTGGAAGAGCTGCAGATGAGAATGATCCCTGTTCCCCACTGCACTCCTGCAAAGGTGCCTGGTGCAGCCTGTCCCTCTGCACCTGCCTGCCGAACCCTAGCACAGCCACTCCTTGAAATCTCAGCGGTACAAATGGGACCCCCAAGCCCTTCTGCTGCAATCCCAGTAGTGGGATAGGGCTTGGGACTTGCCATGCCACAGAGAATAACATCCCAGCAGCAGGAATGCTGAACCCCCAAAGGACACAGCCATGGGCACATCCCGTTAGACCACTGCTAACTGCTCACATGGACATTGCTCATCAGAGATGCGTAGACATGGATAAGAAGCAGTGTGAGACAGATTGGCATACTATTTGAAGAAGATACATTGCTTTCCAGTTCCAGACTAATTCTGCTTATTTATAATGCAGTAAAGATAGATATTGCCACTGCTGAAATCTGGAAGTGTTCAAGCTTCAGACAAAACACAAACCTGAATGTTATGGAGGAGGCCTCTCTTGTCTGAAACTGTATCTCTAAATACCTCAGCTTGAAGGAGCAGAAGCCTGGAGAACAGTGTTGCACCAGTATGTGTTCAAAATGCTAATGCAGGTGCAACACATGAGTGAGCAGTCAAGACTTTTTCCAAATTCAGAATGATGCCTGGTATCAGAAGTAAACAGAAATTAGAAGGAAAGAGAAAATGAACAGTAATGTATGCAAATAAGTTATCTCAGATCTTAAATTCTCTGAAAAATCAAAACCATCTGAAAGCGATCTTGATAGTGCTGTTTCTTTGTTTGTATATGTGTATAGCCCATTTAGAGAAAGAAAGATATGTTTAATGCACTTATCACGTGTAGGAGGCTTCAGCCAATTTTGAAAAGATTAACTGCAGAAAAGTATTCCAGAAATAGATTAGTGTCGATCTCGAGGGTAAAAATGAAAGTTTGGAGAGAGGTTTTTATATATGTATACAAGAATAAAAATTATCATGGACTATTTGGTAAATATCCTTGGGCAATAAATCTAGTAAGCCAAGCTACTTAAAAAGGCTCTGAAGTGGAAAACCCCCTAAACATGAAATACAGCACAGGGGGGATCCAAGAGCTTCATTGATCACCCTTCATTACCTTAAAAAGCAGAGACTGATGTCTTTTCCTGCCTCTTCAAAGACCCCTGGCAGAGCCCTTCAAAGGCTAGTGACAATCCCTGAGGTGGTTTCTGAGGTGATGACAATGACTTTCTCATTCATATTTGGTTAAATTGCTCTTTGAAACATCATTACAATCTACGCATAACTTCCTTAAGACATTCAGATGCATATAAAACATTCAACTGCCCACAACCTACTATCTCCTGTAAATTTTTGTCTCATCATTTGAATAGTAAGGGTTACATCACTAAATCAGTTCATCATTAACCAAATATAGGAATCCAAAGAGTTCTCAGTGCTTCAACAGTACCTGTATGAAGTGTGGGAAATCCAGAGGAAAAGCGAATCTTCCTTGCAAAACGGATGGATCATTTGCACATTCATAGATGTGAACTTGTACTTTTAACCTGTGATCAGATATAGTATTATCAATCATAATTGTAGTCAACAATAAAAGTTCAATTAAGCCTTTTTGTTTGTTTGAACTTATAATCTCTAAATTTGTTATTTTTTTTCAGGTGATACTCTGAACTTTCCCAAAGGCAAAGGGATGTGCTAGCTCCTCTAACCAGGACACTGACACAGAGTTGAAAACAAACTCAGTTACAGGGTTTCTGTCTTCCAGAATTATTAACACCGGGGATAACAGCAAGAGATCTGCAACTGATCATTTTAATGTGCCAAAAGCTGGATAAGAACTCCAGGAATAATGTTTAAGCATCTCCACGCCTGAGATCTATCTGGACTGTCAGCAGGTATGCTCCACAGCATATTTCTTGCTTGGGTTCTCTGGTTTCTCACTTCTTTTCTAGTCCATTCATCTTGCCTTCCAATAGAGACTGAAATGCAGAGGCAGCAAGATAGACAGGGATGGCCTGTACCCAAGTCCTGGTCTGAACATGCACTCAGGACAGTTTGGATGCTGATCTAGGAACTGGGAAATACAGGCATGGAAAAAGAAATTTTGCGTCAAGCTAAAAATAACACTTAGCATTTTTATTCCTTGCAGAGATACTTTTACATTATTTTAATTCAGTCTGAGAAATACAAGCTCCTCATTGTCAGCTCATGGTAAAGTGAAGAAAGCAGCTTTATTTTTGGATGTGCAACATAATGTACAATGATGAACATTATCTCTGATGTAGAACATGATGTACATTGTGCAGTATGCTCCAGGAGATGCTGTTTTTTTCCAAATCACCTGGAGCTTAAACACAGATCCAGATAATAGGCACATTCATTCAAAAATAATTTGAAGCTGTCTTTGCAACTCTAACAGTTCTGAATGCATTAAAATGCTGCAGCTGCAGCAAAGAAAGCCAGCAGGATGCCAGGTTACACCAACAAGGGCATCACCAGCAGAGGTAAATTCACTGTCCCACTCTACTCAGCACTTGTCAGACTACACCTGGAATACTGTGGTCAGTTGTGGTCCCTGCTATACAAAAAAGATGTGGACAGGCTGGAGAGGGTGCAGAGAAGCGCCACAAAGATGATCAAAGAACTGGGAAGCTTGCTGTATGAGGAGAGGCTGGGAGAACTGGGTTTGTTCAGCCCTGAGAAGAGAAGGCTCAGGGGAGACCTTATCAGCGTGTTCCACTACTTAAAGGGTGGCTACAAAGAAGATGGAGTCTTCTCCATCTTCCTTTTTTCAAGGAGTCACAGGATAGACAGTCCTGGGGAGATTCCAGCTGGGGACAGGAGGAAATTTTTTCACAATGAGAACAATCGCCCACTGGAATAATCTCTCCCAGGGAAGCAGTGGATTCCCCAACACTGGACACTGTTAACATTTGGCCGGACAGGGTGCTGGGACATTTAGTCTAGATCATGCTTCACCTAGAAAGGTTGGACCAGATGGTCCCTTACAACCTTGTATTCTATGATTCCATGAAAAAAACCCCATATCTCTCAATTTAACACTGATTATGTTCACTTTGTGATGTTAAAACAGCTCTTTAAAAGCAAAGCATTTGGATAAACACAGAACACTGTGCGCCTTACCGAGTGGCAAGGGCCTTGCACAGGTTGCCCAGAGAAGCTGGGGCTGTGTCATCCCTGGCAGTGCTCAAGGGCAGGTTGGAGAGGGCTTGCAGCAACCTGGACTAGTGGAAGTATTCCTGCCCAGGGCAGGGGGGGCTGGAACTGGATGGTCTTTAAGGCCCCTTCCAAACCCAAACCAGTCTACGATTCCACGACTCTTTCACGTTCTTTCTGCGCACTATAGTGCACCCCTGAGAGCAGCAGACGCAGCCCTGAAGATGTGTCCCTCTGCTTCATTTTACACAAGTTATCCAAAGCAACCACTACGCTTTTCCTCCGCGGGAGCCGCTTGCACGGCGCTGAGGCAGGAGGACACCGGAGGAAGCTCCCAGCAGAGCACGCGTGCTCCCGACCTCCGGGGTCGGACGGGACCGCAGAGCCCCGAACGCCGCCCGGCCGCACACCCGCGACCCCTCGGCCACGCAAAGACGCGCC
>JANRGW010004010.1:12532-26071 GCA_024733675.1 Psilopsiagon aymara | reverse complement strand
AGAAAGTCCTTGGCCAGACCAAACATCACTAAGCCATAACCAAAAACATTGGTGTTATCAGCACTGTTCTCAGGCCACAAGTCAAAAACACAGTGCTGCACCAGCTACTAAGAAGAGGAAAAATGACTGCTACTGCTGAACCCATGACATTCAGGTGAAAACAATAGTTAAGAATGCCTTTTTTAAAAACCTTATAAAAGCCCCAAACAAACCCAAACCAACTGTGGTTCCATTTGAAGCTGAGATTGCATTCTTATGGGTCATACCTTCCATTCTGAGCATCCAATAAAGAGATGTAAGTGTGAAGAAGTATTTCCATCCTGCCTTTTCTCTTTTTTTTTGCATGAGTGTATTCTATCATGACCTCAGGCTGCAGTGTGCTATTAGGAACTACTTGGTAACTAAGCGGTTTAAGTCTATGTGTGTACAAATTAGATTATGAACTTGGAAAACAAACAACATTTAAGGAATTAAAAATTATATTCTGAGCTGGAGGAAAAAAGTGAAAAAATACATTTTAAATGTTGATGGACATGAAATCTGATGTAAATAATACAACACTACTATAATGTTTGTGATACCAATGCAATCATACAACTTATTACACTGATTTCTTCTCAAGTCAATTCTGTACAAAGATAATTTATGACATCAGGAGTTTGGGAGGAATTAGACAATTAGATTATTAAAAATAGATGCTTAGTGGGATTAACCACTGTTATACTTTTTGAAAGAAAATACTGGCTGCTATTCTTGCCATCATTTTTCTTTCTTGCATGCATAATGCATATGAAAGATAATGTTGTAAAAAACACTTGATAGCAAAAAGGGAAGTATGTAAGTCATCAGCCAGGTTTTATAGTGGAAGGCAACATAATTATTGATTGGATGCTCAGTCTCTGCTATATTAAGAAAATATATATTTTTTACCATCCCAGTTCAAAAAACACCTAATGAATATAACATTGGTGACATAAAACACATTCTCACCTCAACATGCAGACTTCATTGGCTGCAAATGAGCCTTCTATGGAGAAATGAGATATACAACTCACACATGTAAGTTTTTCCAGGTTATAGGACTGTTGAGATTTGTGATTTGCCACTGCTTTTCTGTCTTCATAGCTGGGTCCAAATTAATGATTGACTGGTCCATGATTTGCTAGTCTTCCCATGGGAATGTTATGGATCCAAATGTATACAAAATGGAAAAAACCTGCCCACATTTACCTATGATCTTTTCCCTTTTTTTTTACGGGAATGTGTATTTGCTTTTGAAACTGCAAACATTGTTATAACTGCTTCATGCATTTGTAGTTACAGTAGGCGTAGAGAAGTAAAGAAAATGAAAGAAAGACAGTAAAAACTAGTCCATCTAGACCCTTCCTGGAGGTTAGAAATTTGACACACCATTATGTTTCTTAGGTTAGAAAATTGACATGCCATTATGCTACAGCAAATTTCCCCAGTTTCTATGAAATGTTAGATGATGAACTGTTTTAACCTTGGTCATTATACTATACAGTTAGATCAGTGGTTTTGAAGGCAACTACTAACTCCTTATTTGCAATTTTGAAGACAAAATCAGATTTCTTTTAAAATCTTATCTGAGAAACTTGGAATGTCTTAGGAATGAGTGAATGAATATATTTAGGCTGCTAGAAGAGCAATTTCATAACATTTAATTCTTATTTTCATCAAAACATAGAATACTGTAAAGCTGAATATTTACACATACAGCCATTTCAGGGCAAAGATTAGTTAAGACATTGGCAGGTTTCTTTATCTTTGACTTTTAGATAAGATATCTGGGCTGCATCAAAAGGGGCGCGACCAGCAGGTCCAGGGAGGTGATCCTGCCCCTCTACTCTGCTCTCAGGAGACCTCACTTAGAGTATTGTGTGCAGTTCTGGTGTCCTCAACATAAAAAGGACATGCAACTGTTGGAATAAGTGCAGAGGAGGGCCATGAGGATGATCATGGGACTGGAGCACCTCCCATATGAAGATAGGATGAGAAAGTTGGAGCTGTTCAGCCTGGAGAAGAGAAGGCTGCATGGAAACCTCATAGCAGCCTTCCAGTATCTGAAGGTGGCCTACAGGGATGCTGGAGAGGGACTCTTCATTAGGGACTGTAGTGAGAGGACAAGGAGTAACGGGTTCAAACTTCAACAGGGGAAGTTTAGATTGGATTTGAGGAAGAAGTTCTTTACTGTAAGGGTGGTGAGGCACTGGAATGGGTTGCCGAAGGAAGTTGTGAATGCTCCATTGATGGCAGTGTTCAAGGCCGGGTTGGACCTAGCCTTGGGTGGCATGGTTTAGTGGGAGGTGTCCCTGCCCATGGTAGGGGGATTGAAACTAGATGATCTTAAGGTCCTCTCCAACCCTAACTATTCTATGATTCTATGATTCTATGATCTTTGACTTTAAGGTCAAGAACAATATCTAATTTAGTGTTGTTCTAAGATTATGAAATATAAACCATTTGTGGCAACAAAAGTATAAATAGTGAAAGTTTTGGCCTAAAAAGTGTGCAAAAACATCTTGAAAAAGCATAGTCATTGAACAATTAAACTGACTTTAATGAAGACTTTTTCTGATTTAAATCTTGTTTCATTCTTGTCTCTCTAGGACATTCAGCTCCCATTGAAATGGTTGAAAAAATGAAGTATTTTAATGTGGGAAGAGTTGTGAGAGAAACTTAATGCATCAAAAATTTTGTAAAAACAAATAAGACTATAAAATTCTGAATTCTTTCCTCTGTGATGGTGTATTTGTGGTTAAACTATTGTATAATCCATCTGTACTGTGAAAAACCTGTTTGCTTTTCTTGATCCTTTCCAACCCTGACTATTCTATGATTCCACTGTGGAGCTCACAGAATTCATATGATAAATAAAAAATTTAATTTTAATTTAAGTTCTGCTTTTAATGGTTGTGGCAAAACTCGCATGCTTACAAACCTCACAAAACAATGAGGGCAAATAATCCTCTTTGTTCAAATATAGTTTTACCCTAAGGTTTCTAACTCAATTTTATACTTTTTTCCTCTTCTGATTTGTCATCTTTTGATTGAGCCTTACTATAAGTCATAACCAAATCATTCCTGAGTGTGAGAAAAATTACCCTTATTGTATTTATGAAAAGTGTGAGATGAAGCAGGAAATTTAATGTTGCCATGAAGTTTCAAATTTAGATCAAGGGTCAAGAAAATTTACCTGTAAAAACACACTAAGAAGCCCATCAAATCATCTTTTTATAGACATGTTCAAGGGAGAGTGGAAAAGAGTGAATTTTCTTGCAGCTCAGTAATCAACACTCACTTGAACAGGAAACAAAACCAACAGTGATGTTTACATGTATTGTTTTAAACACGTCCAACCTTCTCCATCTCACATTAAAAAAAAAATCATAATGAAGAAACGAAAAAGGAGAGAAATGAAGAAATAGAATTTTATACTAAATACAGATGATGCAAAAATATGATAAATGATTTAATCTCATTTGGTTAATGTATAATGGGTTAATGTGTCACAGAAAGGATATGTTTCCCGTTTTGATGCAGAAAAACACAGAGGTCACAGTGATTTGCTTTACAAAGCATCTGAGAGTATTGAATAATAAGGAGTGTGCTTCTGTTTCTTGGTTTTGTTTTTTGCTGCTTTTGCAACCTTGATCTTGTTCTTTAATTACTACCCATTTAAAATACTGCTGGTATTGTAAAATTGTATAATTCTTCCTTTTCTACCAACAACCAAAAAGCTACCTAAAAAAAAAATATTTTTTTTTCCCCTTCTTTCTCTTTTCTTTTTCTTTTCCCTATAAACATAACCTCTTTGAGGGTCTATTGCTAGTACTTTCTTCTACAGGAAGCAATCATTTTTCCTGGATCCTAAGGCATATAATTTCTGGATGCAAGTGTTTTTTGAGAGCCAATGAACAACTAAATACCTTTAGCCACTGAGAGCAGCACAGTTCCTCCAAGAGATGTTGTTGAAATATGTATTTGCCTCTGACCTTGGTTAACATAAGAACTTTTTACTTCATTAGAGCTCTTCCACAGGTCTCTTGAGAAACAGTTGAGATATTTCTGTCTGAAATCCTAGGTTTAGAAACGTTTGTGTGGGAACTGTAAGTATAGAAGTGTACATACTCTATTAATGCATGCAGATCTACATGGACTGAGTAAATGGGAACCAATTTGGCCAGCAGATACAGATGGCTTGCAAAGATAAAGCTCATTTTTTCCCTGGAGAACAGAAGCAGAGTGAGTTAGGACTAATGGATATTAGACCTCAGACATAAAAATGTGTCTTGTAACAGAATGTCTTGACATTTTTAGAGCAGAGTTTCTTATCAGGAAGCACAGGCTGGCAGTGAAGTGCTCAGGCATCCCAGATAGGGTGCAAAACACCTTTTAGACTGTGAGTTTTGTGCTGTGATGAGGTGCTAATTGTTTTTCACTGAAGTATATATTGATCTGACTCAGCTATCCTCCTACAGTAGACTCTAACCTAATCTGAAGAGTTTCAGAAAGGAATTGCAGCGGAGAAATGTGAATTAGAGTTTCATTAGTTTCTCTTTGCTAATAGATTTTATTTATGATTTAAGTTTGGGGACAGGTGCAGAAGGATCTTAGAGTATATTGATGTGCTTTTCAAAATACATCCTTAAAGAGACGTGATCTAGTTTTGCAGGGACAAAGAACCTGTGAACAGAAGCTTAGTGAATCACTGTGGGTTCCTTTCCATAAAATGTCCTAAGGAGAAGAAAATCCTCTCCCTTTTAGCGAAAGTTTGCGGAAGTAAAATCAATTTATTGTAATTCAGTTTCCTAGTCTGCTCATTTGGTGCTAGTGCAAGCAATATTTAGTTCTATGCTATACTGTCCTCAGACTTTCATTGAAACAGAAGAGAGATTCTTCTTTTTCAGTAATTTTTCATTTTACATTTTGAAATGATACATCTCAAATTTTAAACTTCATTTTTCAATTGATTCTTTCTAATCACAGTAGCCAGGGCCTGGTTAAGTATTTTATGATAGGGTTGGAAGTTTTTTTATGGTATGACTACTAGCAATGTGAATAATACTATTTTTTTTTATAGATATTGATATTATTTATTAATATTACTGCACTTTTCCTTCTGTCTGTATACCTCACAATGCCTTTGATTGTATTTATTAAACAGTGGTATTTTTATAAATATATTTCACAGCAAGAACACTTATATAAGGCTGGATGGAAGCATCAGGGGCCTTCAGTATTGGACTGGATATATTATAGGAATAAACTTTGCTGTGAATTTTTTGCTCTTTCCAGGGCAATTGGCAAATAGCACTAGAAATAATGTTTATTTCAGTGCTGGATGCACTTTTTGTCTGATAATATTTCCAGCAGTCTGACCCTGACTGTGCAGTGCCATTTCAGAAATGAAAAATAATGAAACCACAAAAGGTGAGAAACTTGGATGCCTTGTTATTTTGGCTGCATTGGTTCACCTACCAGTAATGTAAGCGTTTCAAATGTGAGCTGCTATCAGTTCCTGAAGAGAGACAGAAAGTTGATGATTATGCAGGAAACAGTGCCAGGAACTGTCAGGGAAGGGAGGAAAAGACCCCAAAAAATCCTCCTCTAAGTTAATAATAATAATAATAATAATAATAATACACTGCACTAGCATTGAAATCTATCTCTTATAGTAGCCAATAATGACGTTTAAAGCTTATGTTGCTCCAGAATGAATATACCGCACATCATGACTTGTGAAAAGTAGCCATTGTAGCATTTTATTAACTTTTGTGACCAATCATTGCTTGATTTCAGTGCATAAAGGTGTAATGAAATATACACTAAGTGGACTAGAGAAGACAAATGTTTGAAAGGCAAATGAGAAAAGAAGAACTTACACACTGTTTCTATAAGTTCTTTGCTGCAAAAGAAAAAAGTGACGAAAACCTTATGGAAGATGAAGATCTTAAAGAATTTCCTGATCTTGACAAGAAAGATGCCTGTAAAGGGAGTCTGGGTATGACCGTTCACTGCACTTCTTCTGCAGCAGCCTTTTGCTCACTGGTTTATGATGTCCATTAATCTACACCATGTGGTTGTAATCTTAGCTGCTATGAGGAGCAATCCTCTCAAAGAGCTGAATTCAGAGTCTTCACATGTTGATACAAAGACTCCTTGCTTTTGATTAACATTCATGTCTGAGTACTCAGGCTGGATTTGGAAGAGATCCATTATCTGATGTATTTACAAAGTACAAGGACATCAAAAGTTAGCATCGCTTCAGCTAATGAACTGAGTATAAGGCTAGAAAGAGCAAAGCAGGAAAGACATGTTTTCCCCCCCCAACAAATCCTGATACAGACTTCCTCACTGTGGCACAGACCAAATCATTTAGCACATGTCAAATAGTGATTATGATACTGTCTAATGCACAGGGCTGTTATGAACACTAATTAAACAGCTTTTTAAAATGCTTTGGTAGACTATGGTTCTTTATAAAAGAAAAGAATGTATTTTTCATTACTCTTCTGCATCTGACCCTCTCAGTGGGTCTAAAGTCATTTACCTCATATTACAGATGGCCTCTGGTGACACAGAAAAAAACAAGTGAAGAGACAGAGAATCAGAGAATCTTAGAATCATAGAATAGTTAGGTTTGGATCATAGAATAGCTAGGGTTGGAAAGGACCTGTTTTTACAGCTTTTTTTTGCTGTTAATATTGCTCTTTGGAGGGGGAGCCAAAGACAGTAATGGATTAAACCCAAATTTCGCAGTATAAATAGCAAACAAAAATTAAAAATAAATTTAAATAGCTGTTCCAGTAAATACATTTGGAAAGTTCATGGAGTCATAGAATAGTTAGGGTTGGAGAGGACCTTAAGATCATATAGTTCCAATCCCCCTACCATGGGCAGGGACACCTCCCACTAAACCATGCCACACAAGGCTAGGTCCAACCCAGCCTTGAGCACGACCAGGGATGGAGCATTCACAACTTCCTTGGGCAACCCATTCCAATGTCTCACCACCCTTACACTAAAGAATTTCTTTCTCGTATCCAATCTAAACTTCCCCTGTATAGGTTTGAACCCGTTACTCCTTGTCCTATCACTACAGTCCCTAATGAAGAGTCCCTCCCCAGCATCCCTGTAGGCCCCCTTCAGATAATGGAAGGCTGCTATGAGGTCTCCATGCAGCCTTCTCTTCTCCAGGCTGAACAGCCCCAACTTTCTCATCCTATCTTCATTCAGGGGGTACTCCAGTCCCCTTATCGTCCCTGTGGCCTTCCTTTGGACTTGTTCCAATAGTTGCATGTCCTTTTTATGTTGTGGTCACCAGAACTGCACACAGTACTCCAAGTGAGGTCTCACAAGAGCAGAGTAGACGGGCAGGATCACCTCCCTTGACCTGCTGGTCACAGGGACAGTTAAGCTCTAGAGCTCTTTATTTTTTAGATAGATAGATAGAGAGAGAGAGAGAGAGAGAGAGATGTTTTGTGTTCCAGATTCTTACATTGAGCATTGAATTTTCCTCTGTGGCCTTGAGCAAAGTGCTTGTCATCTTTTATTTCTAGGGATCCTCCATCCACCATATATCTGAACCTGGTTCTTCAATCATGTCAGAAAAAAGATCAAACTCAGATATGTTCAACCCATCCCAGAGTCAGGGCATGAAACACTTGTGACTGAATTTTGCCTTCGATTTTCCAAGTTTCTGCTTGTGTAATGAGTCCAAATGTTTCGGAGAAATTTGGGATTTGATTTCTAATGCCCATTTTTAAGTAGCTGATTTTCTGTTGAATAACCACTCAAAGTTTTCTGGATTTTCAGTCTCTGTCAGCAACCTGCAGCTCCCACTGAGGGTTGCTGAAAATCTGTCCACACCATTAAGGTACATGAATGGGAGCTCTAGTATCTTGAAATGCTAGAATTACAGGCTGTAAGAAAGATGCATCATTCCTTACAGGGCACTGTGTTACTACCTTGGTGTTTTGGAATAGTAATGTTAATAGCTGCTGCAGAGCCCAGCCATGTGAAAGTTCTGGTTTCAGCATTAATTGTGGTTAAACAAAGAATTCTAGTGTAAACCATTGAGAGAAGTCTTCAGTAAATTACATTCATGAGCCATATATCTCTTTAGCTCTCCCTGGCTAGCGGCAGCTGGCTTGCTTCCCATCTGCTGCTTTACATGGATGAAGGATACTCTCAGTTTCTTGGAAACTAAATAATGCTTTTGGTGAAATTTTCAGTAAACCAAAGGAGGGGTCTTCTTAAATAGCTGCACAGGGGAGCTCCAAACCATGATCAAAATTTGGTAAAGAATAGACAGAAAGTCCAGAAGGTTAGTACTGTCAGTCATCCTTAAATCTGGAAGTTTACATGAAATGAATGAAGAAAAATAGCTGAGCAAGATTCATAAGCACAGTAATTCTGTGATACACACAGTCATTTGTTGGTATGCAGATTAACAGTCTCACTTTCTCAGTGTTCAGAGTTGCAATAAATTAAGAGGGAACTGAAAAACTGTGAGAAGCATTGGCCTTGCCAAAACACCTGGGCATAACTTCTCTTTTTTTTTTTTTTTCAATACAGTATCAAAATGCTATTACACATGACTCGAAAGAATCCCCACCTTGGAGCTCAGTATTGACTCAGATTCATAGAACAGGGTTTTGCAATCTTAAACAAGTACAACGAAGAAGTATAACTGTCCCTGTGTTATAGATTGATTCGTCTTTGCTTCTGTGTTGTTCTTTTCTATTCTCCATCGCATTTTCTTACAGAGCTTTTATTTCTTATGCTTTCTTCCTTTTCCTTCAAAGCCTTACAATGTTTCCTCACTCCCTCCCTCCTCTCCCTTTTCTCTCTGACTTCTGACAACTGTATTTCTTTCAGCACACCTCATATTTTCAGATAGTGGTTCCACAAGCTGGCAACAAGTTAAGGAAGAACCTTTTTTGGAGAAACATGAGACACCTCAGCCTTTGCTTAGCAATGTAGAACTGGGGAGCTCTTAATAGATGCCAGACTGAATCCAACAGTAGTGTAATATGCTTCCCAGGCCAGAAAGTCCCTAGATGTGTAGAATCATCTGAATGTGAATTTTATATGTTCTTGATGGAAGGAAATCGGATAATCAAATCAAATCAAATAGTACATCTGATAATATTCAATCTGTTATCATATATTATTTTTCCAAATTTTTGTAAAGTATTATGACCATTAATAAATATTTGTGAAAAATTATGAGATCATGTCATGGTTTAAGCTATAATTCATGCAGTTTGCTCACTCATTCTCCCCTCTTTCTTTCCCCCAATTCCCAGAGGGATGGGGAGGAGAATCAAAAGAATGCAACTCCCACAGGTGAGATAAGAACAGTCCAGTAACTAAGGTATAACACAAACCACTGCTGCTGCCACCAATAGTAATAATGACCAGGGAAATAACAAGGGAAGAAAATACAATCACTCCCAGCCGACCTAGCCGTGAACTCACCCCTTCCACGTCCGTGCCCCTTGCTTTTACATCCTGGGCACGACGTGCTATGTATGGAATACCTCTTTGGTTAGTTTGGGTCAGGTGTCCTTTCTCTGCTTCCTCCCGGCTTCCCCTCTTCCCTGGCAGAGCATGAAACTCAGAAAGTCTTTGGTCAGCCTAAACATTCTAAGCAGTGACTGAAAACATTGGTGTTATCAGTGCTGTTCCCAGGCCGAAAGTAAAATCACAGTGCTGCACCAACTACTAAGAAGAAGAAAAAATGGCTGCTACTGCTGAACCCAGGACAGATCAGGAATAGTTTATGAAATTAATTCATATTGATTTAAAAAGAATTACTTAAATTGTCTCCTAGTTTCCAGATTTGTTGGAAACTTAGACTTATATATATATTATCTATTTTATATATATTATTTTAAAAAATATAAATATTTATAAATTGCAAATATGTATAATATTTATTATATATATAACTAAGGTGCCTTAGTCATACTTAAGATTGGGTGCCTACCTCCAAAAACCTTTGAATTATTTTTGACAAAATTATCTGGTGTTTAAAAATTGAAAAGAGAGTAAAACCCCTGGAAATACATGGCAGTACAAGCAAAAATCATAGTAATTTGGATAAATGCACTTGCACATATTTCTTTCTCTATGTTTCTTTCTATTTCTAGAGGCCATGTTCCCTTGTAGGTACGTTTGAAGGAAATGAGAAGTTAAACTTTGCCTCAGAAGAAGTCCATAGATGAATATATAAAAATTTTTGGTCCTTTTTCTTGTGTAACCAAGAATTTATATTTTTTGTCATGCCCCATATGAAAACACTACACTTTTAAGTATGCCAAATGACTACTCTTAAGAATTGCCCTTCTCACACTGGACAAGATGGGTTGCTTTCTTTCTATAGACTCTGTTCCACCTGGAAATTACTGAGAAACATACATAAATTAGCAGAACTGCAGCAAATGTAAGGGTTTGACAAATTAGCTTCCCATACTTAGTCATTTCAGCATGTGCATAATTTTGTTCACATGAGTAATTCCATTTAATTATATAAAACATTTGCATCCGCAGGACTTCATTGGTTGTTTATATTTCCTGCATGAAGAAACACTGTCAGCTACTTTGCACTTCCCCTAAAATCTGCCATGAAAATCTATTCTGTTTGAAGGTCGCTAGTAAAACTTGTACACAATTCTGGACTTTCAACAATAAACAGCATAAATACACACAAAATTATTTATGTCACAGTAAGGTCTCATAGCATTGACCAATAAGCTAGATAAAGGCACACAAAAATGATTTATGTATCTTAAATTCCCCCTTGTGAGAGAATAAGCAGAAAAATGGAAAATTCCAGCACTTTCCCTTGAGCATAAATGTTCACTAGAGCAGGAAGGAACATGATCAACTTTGAAAATGTTTCTGCTTTAAACTGGTGAAAGAATTTCTTTTTCATTTTCTTACAGACACACACTTTTCTAAGTATAAGTCTTTAAGTTATTCCTGGTAAACAGACTGTTATTTACCTCAATAGCTATCACAAACATCAGTGAAAGTTTGTAGGTAAAAGAAAGTAGATGTGTTTCAATCATTCACTGGACTTAAAATTTTCTCCTCAGCTTTATCTAAATCACAGCAATAACCTGTCTTCAAGAAATATTTGTGCAATCTTAACACATCTGAATTTGCCTCCAAGGTACTCACAATTTAGAACTAAATATAGCAAATTTAGGAATCTGTCCAGTATTTTGCAATGTTTTAATCTATAGTAACATTAGAATAGGCTGGTCAAAAATACAGCTGACAATATAACTAAGAATTTAAATACAGTCCTTTAGGAGTTGGAACAATACTTCAAATTGTCAAATTTTACCTGTTTTATTAGTTTGTGACTATTCCTGCAATTCATTGAATAATCTTTCTGCTTGCTGCTCACATTTTTTCACTGAAATGCCTTTATGTTTTTTCATTACAGGTTTTGCTACTTTCAGATTTTTCCATTGTCAGAGGGATACCAGAAAGAAGTGTTCCCTTTAAAGTCTTTGTGCATGTTCATAAAGAGAATCTAACCTTTCAGTTCTGAAAAGGGAGGCTTCTCATAAAAAATATTATCTATTTTGGTAATTCAAAAGTAGGTCCTTTGGAATACAGACAATATTGCTTCTGAACTGCAGGCCAGGTTTCACCTTTGTGTCCTGCTCCGCAGCTCATTCAAATGAAAGTCAAAGCACTGACAATGAGCAATGTCAGGTCCTCGCACCTCAGGGGACATTACTGAAAGTTGTGGTCTAAATCAGTATATGAATTGAATGTATCTAGGGCTCCAGTCTTACCTTACAGATACAGAAGTAGACAGGAATCAGGCTGTGTATGTTTACCTGAACTTTGAAATTAGTCTTATCTAGGCTGATACACACCCTTACATCTCAATCATCCATTTCTTTCCCTTTAAGACTTGCTCATTCCAAAATGTGCTATCCAAAGAACGCTGATTATCCTAGTTCTGTACCTGCATCCAAGTCTCAGCTCTGTAATTCAGGTTCATTCTCAGAATTAATGTTTCTTAAAAATATCTTTAATTATCATTTGAGGAAATTCAGGTGTATTTTCAGAGACCTCTGAAAACTCATTCAAGCTTCTCAATGATCAGAGACCAAACAGCCAGTCTTAAAGGTCAGCGCTTCTTACTTGGATATTTAGACTGCTGTGTAAGGTTATTGGTTTCAGTAGAGCTATGCAAAATGAGTACCAAATATGGATCTGGCATTCACTCCTTCCTTTAATCAGTATTTCTAACAGATGATCTGTTAACAGAATATTATTAAACATTAGTCTTTTCAAGTACTCATTACCTTTCTACCAGAAAGAGAACTTTTCATAGCGCAATGAATAATACACCTGCTTTTAGCAGTAATTGCTTTGGTGCTATGTGCATATGAGAATGAGGTGTACCAGCCTGCCAGAATATAAATGGGGTGAGATGCATGGGGCATCTGTTATAATGAGGAGTTGTAATTAATAACAAGAAAATTATTGCTGAGCATTAGGCTGGGCAAGATGAGAACTAAACTAGGTCCATGACTGATAGCAGACAACCACCAAAACAAATTCTTAGCGAGACTGCAGTGAAACTGCATCTGAAATGGAAATAGTCTGTATTGCTTGATTAAGCTAATTTTTACACATTATAAATTACCTTGAGTTAGTTTCCACAGTTTAGATGAACTAAAAATGTGAAGCACCTTAACAGCAAGCAAAACTTGCAAAACATTGTTCTGGATCTGACTGAATGTATATCACTGATTGATGGATTGTGCCCTGAGATTTTTTTATTCTTTTTTCTTTTTTCCCCCAGGAGTAGTCTAAAAGGTACTAGTAACTACTTTAGGCAGGTTACAGAACAAGATGGATGAATTGCCAGATTTAGTTTGGAAAATCCTATATAGCAATCATTCCTTTTTCCTTCTCAACACCAACTGTCTTCCTTTTTAGATTAGTTATTTTAAAAAAAGACCTTACATTTTGACAAACTGTAAAGTGCACCATTTCTGTTTAAACTATTTTAAAAAATATTAGAATATTGAATTGTTAAGTTTTCCAATTGTCCGTGAAGCTAGGGGCCAGGTTAGGAAAGCTAAGACCCACTTAGAATTAAACTTGGCTAGGGATGCTAAGGACAGCAAGAAGGGATTCTTTAGGTACATTTCAAATAAAAGACAGGCTTGAGACAACGTGGGCCTTCTCCAGAATCTATTGGGAGAAGTGGCCACCCTGGATTTGGAGAAGGCTGAGGTTCTTAATGACTTCTTTGTCTCAGTGTTTACTGGCAAATGCTCTGACCACACCACCCAAGTCATGGAAGGCAGACACAGGGACTGTGAGAAGGAAGACCCTGGGCTCACTTTAAGAGAGGATCTGGTTGCAGACCATCTTAAGAACCTGAATGTGTAAGAGTCCATGGGACCTGATGAAATCCATCCATGGGTCCTGAAGGAGCTGGCAAATGAAGTTGCTAAGCCACTGTCCATC
>JANRGW010004010.1:0-12432 GCA_024733675.1 Psilopsiagon aymara | reverse complement strand
TGAGACCTCACTTGGAGTATTGTGTGCAGTTCTGGTGTCCTCAACATAAAAAGGACATGGAAGTGTTGGAACAAGTCTAAAGGAGGGCCATGAGGATGATGGTGGGACTGGAGCACCTCCCGTATGAAGATAGGATGAGAATGTTGGGGCTGTTCAGCCTGGAGAAGAGAAGGCTCTCTTGTGCGGAGACCTCATAGCAGCCTTCCAGTATCTGAAGGGGGCCTACAGAGATGCTGGGAATGGACTCTTCATTAGGGACTGTAGTGAGAGGACAAGGAGTAATGGGTTCAAACTTCAACAGGGGAAGTTTAGGTTGGATTTGAGGAAGAAATTCTTTAGTATAAGGGTGGTGAGGCACTGGAATGGGTTGCCCAGGGAAGTTGTGAATGCTCCATCGCTGGCAGTGTTCAAGGCCATGCTGAACAGAGCTTTGGGTGGCATGGTTTAGTGTGAGGTGTCCCTGCCTGTGGTTGGGGGGTTGGAACTAGATGATCTTAAGGTCATTCCCAAACCTAACTATTCTATGATTCTATGATACTATATGAACTCTTTTAGAAAAGACTCATTAATAATATACAGCATTCAGCTATTACATATACTTTAAGTGTATATTATACATTAAATCTTTATCAGTGAGTTTCTCTTGTTTTCTATGTTCATCTTAACCTGTGAAAATGTGATCCATCAGATTTTATCTTAAAACTCTTGCATTTTGCATTCCTGCAAGAAAAAAAAATCCAATCTTGCTGTCAAAATGAAAGTTAATTTATTATTTCACTCTTAGAAATCAAGTGTTCTCATCTTTTACTGTATAAAATGTTCTATAAATAGTGAATTAATACTAGATTAGGCTATGCAATACAGTAATCAGTCTCTTTATAACCTGAATATTAGTTGTATTAGTATTGAAGTGCAGAAACTATGTACAAGATATAGTGAATAAAGTGACGTCGGCACACAATTTTGTCTTCCTCTCCATTTGATGTAGAAGCCCAGTATCATAGAATTATAGAATATTTAGGGTTGGAAAAGGCCTCAGGATCATCTAGTTCCAACCCCCCTGCCATGGGCAGGGACACCTCACACTAAACGAGGTCTTGAATATGGCCAGCAATGGAGCATTCACAACTTCCCTGGGCAACCCATTCCAGTACCTCACCACCCTTACAGTAAAGAATCTCTTCCTCATATCCAATCTAAACTTCCCCTGTTTAGTTTTGAACCCATTACTCCTTGTCCTCTCACTACAGTCCCTAATGAAGAGTCCATCCCCAGAGTCGATATAGGCCCCCTTCAGATATTGGAAGGCTGCTATGAGGTCTTCGCACAAGAGAGTCTTCTCTTCTCCAGGCTGAACAGCCCCAACTTTCTCAATCCTCTGCTCAGCTTGAAGGACTCCCACTGCATTTCTTTCAGCAATGAAGTTTCGTAAAACAGCTGAATTAAGATTTTCTCCCTTGTACAAAACAGTTAACAGTTATTTGTTGAGCTCAAAAGAGCAAAAGTCTGCAGTCCATTGAGACTGGGTGCTGAATTAGGAAGGCAAAAGCTCCCAGCGACCAGGATTACATAAATTGTTGGTCTGTCATTATGTGAATTCCTCAGTTCTTAGGGTAGTCAGCTGTGCTTGTGTTTGCTTGATCCCTCTGACCCTGTATAATATTTAAGTCTTCCATAAAACTGTATGGCACTACCACACTCTTCCTTGTTTTTTTAGTAGCCCACAGACTGCTGGCCAAACTGCTACCTCTTGCATCTCCTCAGTACCAGCTTCCCCCCCACACCAACACACCCTTTAAAATTAGCCTATGGTTACCAGATCAGATACCCAGAAAATTGTATTTTATGCTATCCTCGGACTGATAAAATTAACAGTCTGTTTCCCTGCCAAAAATATGGTCCTGATCATAAACCTTTAAGCTAAATTACTGTAGGCATTTTTTGTACTTTCACTGATTAAGAAAGTTTGCCACTGTACTGAAAGGAGCAGTGCACTGCATCGTGCTGAAAAAGCTTAGGGTAAGAAAAAGATATTTTATTTTGGCTTTGGACACAAAAAGCAGGGGTAGTCAGGTACTCAATTCTGAGATTTTGATTTCAGCTTATCATTAAGTCCATCTTAAACAGAAGAAAGTAAATCTTTATTAATTCCTTTACTATTCAGATTTTATGACTGCTTCTCTTGAAAAACTCTTCTGGTGCTAATGCTTTTGTAATGAATGCTTCCATGGAAATCTCCTAGTAACTTAGCCTTCAGGAATGTCCATTTTTTTTTTTTTTCATGATAAGGTTCTCTTTATTTTACAAATGCAGACCACAAAAATGAAAGATGAAAGGTAAGGACAAATCTAGATGAGAGAAAAGATGAGCAGAAGCTAGGGAAGAAGAAATTATAATAATTGCATTGAACAAAATCTAATTGAGAGCACAAGTAAAGATGCTGTTCACTGATTCATGTGATGATAATGTAATAACAATCTTCTTGTGATATGTAGCCTTGTTACTTTATGAAACCTGAAGTTTACAGAACCTGTATAAGACAGTGCAATATTATCTAAGTCCACTATTTAATTGTTTCATAATAAATGGGTCCCTTGTTTACAGTTATATTTTAATTCTAATTTATCTTCACAATCTAAAAAAATGTTTAATTGCTTTAATGATATTAGCTGTCTCAGCCTTTATTACAACAGTGGACATAATTACCATCTTTTAAGGTAATTTATAGATCTCATTAACACTCTTTCCTCTCTGCTGTGATTAAAACTCTCCTAAGAATTGAAATCTCTCTGAACAGTGAGAGAATTACTGTGATTTATTGTTTGCCATTGCGGAAATGAGCACAAAGCTGATTTATTATGGCTGATCCCTGCTAAGGTGACTAGAACTGGACTGGGAAGGGGAAGGCAGGAGCTCTTTGTGAAGCAGTTTACTCCTCTCCATTACAGAGCTACAGTTTAATATGGGTCTTGTCATTTGCTTCCACAGGAGCATAAAGAAATCTCTGGTGAATAAAACCTGCAGTTATAACTAGCTTGAAAAATCTCACCTTTGCCAAATAGAAAGCAATTATTTTTCTTTATTGGAAATGAAACCGCTTCACAAACCAGCTTAAAGGACTCAACAAGGTGATATTAATACAGTTTTTACATGAAAAATATTTGCAGTCACGGGAAACCTTGGACTCAGTGGTTGGATAGATTAAGTTTATTGTTTAAATACTACTTACAATTTGTCTGTTTGTAGAAAGGAATTAGTAAATTCTATATATTTAAAAAGGCAAATAAAACACAAAAAAGAAGCTGACTGAATAGGTCAAAACCACAAAGCCTTGTAAAGTCTAGTGCCATCTTTAGCCTTTCTTCTCAGTGACTATCTAATTCTGATCATTTTACAGAACAATCTATTCCCAAACACAAGCAAAAATAAAGTTGAGGAAGTTCTTATTAATCTACTGACATTTTCATACCTGAGGAAACTCCTACCCTGGCTGTTCAGTATACATGAACTTTGCGATGCAAACAGGAGAGCAGAGCCTACCACCTTACTCCACTCTACTTGGAGCCAATGCAGAAATTTCTTCCACAAAATGCAGTGGATGCAGAATAAGAGGGATATAGCCACTCTTTGGCATGGGGTCTTCTCACAGATCTAAACGCTGCAGCTTTGCTGCTGTACACAAAATATGCACAGTGCATCTCCTGAAAGCACTGGAGTATTCTGCTCTCCACAGTTGTGCAAAATGCATGGTTTAGGAGAGAATGTTAACTTTCAGGAACTGTATTCCTGAAAATCTGTTACCTTTTTCCACTGTTTTTAACTGACTTAATAAAGGTAGATTGTTTCTGCCTTGAAATGGTGCTATTCCTACATAGGTAGGAATATACCTATTCTTACATACGTAGGAATACATCAGAGCCTCTGCTTCTCCCCTGTCATGGTGGTCATGGTGGGGAGGTCTCATAGACCTTTGGGAAATGCAGGCTGAATGTGAGATCTTGTTCACTGTTGGACATCTGATGGCTTCCATACTTCACAGAATTCAGTGCTATAAAATAATGAACTTCAAGACTAATTATTCATAAACAAAGATTCAGTTGAATCTTTTAGCAGTTTAGATAAATGCTATTCAGTTATAATTTTTAATATGATACTGCACTGATCTTCTTTATGAAAAATAACTGTTTGATGTAGTTCTCCAAGAGCTATTTATAAGACTAAACTAATAATTTAAAAATTGGTTTTGAGCACATGGTTGTCTGGTTTTCCTCAGTCTTACTATGAATATGGATATATTTACTTTGCAAAGCAATATACATTGCAAATAAATTATCCAATGGAAAACAAAATTCCAAAGAGCATAAAAATTAAGATTTTATGATTGCTGATGAAGTACTAATTTGTTGTTGTTGATTAAGCTGTCAGCCAATTTATAGCGAGCTCCTATTTTCATGGAACTGATCATTCTAATGCAATCTAAATACTGATATGGTAGAGCCTTGCACATCTGTGGGTTGCATATATGTTTCTAAAAAAAACAAGCCTCCACATAAGAGAAAAGGTAGTTATGGTTCCATTCCACTAAAACTCTACCAACACAGTTACACTAATTTTGCATTATCTTAATAGATTTATAATAAGTTTAAATGTATTTTAAAATGGCATTACAAGGAACAATACTTCTTGATTTGTACTTAATAGAAACTTCATAAATACATTAATCTTTCACCACAAAGTTGAAGAAATGTAGGAAGAGTAAGCATCAAAACCAACACCTAGCTGGTCAAATTTACAGATACTTCAATGTCTATGAAATTCTAGGATATGCACCACGTACAAAGGGGGAAAAAAAGGTAGATATACATATTCAGCTAAAAAACCCAAAAGAAAACAGGAAGTTCTTCACAAAACCATCTAAGTATGTTAATGAAATTCTGACATACTCTTTTTTGAATGATCTTACCTCTTCCTACTTTAATAGTGTAGTCTACATACTCTAGTACGCAAGACATCTTCGTAATATTGTCAGAATCAGTTTACTGTGAGCTGTAGTTTACTTCTCTATACTTTTAAAGAAATAAAAACCGAAGGTGTTTTGTATTTTTGTCCTTTAATGGTCACCCTTAGTCTGTAAGATTTTCATATCAGTGAAGCATTTTGGAGGACAGCAAGTTCCTCCAAACTTCCAGTTGCTAGCAACTGAAAAGAGGTCTATGAAAAATTCAGTTGTTCAGATGTCAAGTACTGACTTTTGGTGTGATATAAAATATTATTATTTATTGATTTTCCCTTTCCCTCTAAACTTTTCTCCCTATTTTCTGTATTTGGAAGTTACTATTTACACCTCAAGCATATGCATAATTCTGAGAATACCATTTTCTTTTGAAATAATTTTGAAGGCAGCAGCATATGTACATAAAGACAGAGGTCTAGTTTAGTCCATTCAAGGACACCATTTATTAATGACACTAAATGAGTGAGACAGTGCTTGTCTAAAAAGATTACGGTTAGAGTATTTGTGTGACTGAGTATAGGGACAGCAGCAGGGGCTAAGCTCTCTTCAAGAGTATGGCAGGAGAATATCACAGGTGACAAAGGGGTACATAGTAGATTTTATAAAGCTTTTGCCTGAGGAACAGGTGAAGGGGAATGTTGAAGAAGAACTGGATGTTAGACCAATTTAAAACGACCTCTGGTAGTATGAGCAAATGACAATAAAGTTACGAATTCCAAATCTGGCTTTGTTAGTGGCATGAGTCACTTAAAAGAACTGCACAGCTTAATTGAATTTCTATATAAACCAGCTCCAGATGAGGTATTCATCTCAATCTTATTTATAACAACAGATATTTTTTTTCTCATGCATGATTTGTATTTGTTCTACATGAAGTTTTATTAATTTACTGCTGTCACTTCTGTTATAGTTAGACCTATATTTTCTATTTCATCTACATGAAACTTTTTTAACATCATGAAAGATGCTTCATTTGCATCTTATTAAAAGTAAAGTGTTCATTGAATGATTAAATGCTTGCTTTGTGACACATTTTATCTTTTGCTATATGTATAACATCAGTCCACATCTACACATAAATACAATGTTTGTGACATTAGAGAGAACAATTTAATATGTATGGATTTTTTTTAAATGAAATAAACATGTTTAAAGTAAAAAGAGGAAAAAAGATATTAGAAACTTAAACCAAAATGGATTGGGGCACCAACAAGGACTGTGTGGGAGAAGGCTGTAATAACTATTCTGATCATCACAATTTAATCTTTCCAAAACATGACAATTCAAGTGCTCAACACACTGATTACACTGTTTCTCCCAGTAGAAATCTAATTAATTATTTGCTTTACAACAATACATAGGCACTACAAAATCCTAGTGTTGCAGCTGTATTCTGTTCTGAAGGGATTTCAGTCTGAAGAGGATAAGTGTTGGGAGTAGAAATCACTGATATTCTCAAATTACAGGGAGGAACTGAAATACTGTTTTCTTGATATAGCTAAGGTCACCAATGTCACTGCTGAAATCAGAAACTGAAACGCACTTTCACAAACTCTCTTTAAGATGTTCTAAGCACAGAAAATGCTTTCATTCTTTATCCACAGTCTAGACTAACAATTTTAAGGTTAGGATTCTTCTCTTCAATCACTAAATCCTATTTCCTTTCTTAAACCCCTATGGGTAAGTGGTGCTGCTGAACAGTCACAGTTTCTCCTGAGGTTAATAGAAGTAACAGCATTCAGTCCAAGAGAAAACTCATGAAGTGTAACATTTTCAATCTAATTTCAAAAGACCTTTGGAAAGTATACATAGTCTAGAAAAGATTCCACACATCTGGATGTTTTTTCAAGTTATGCCCACTACTTGGTGAAGTCCTACCTGGTTTTGGTCCTCGATGCAATGTCCAGAATGTGATTTGTTGGAAAGAGAAGTCATTTAGGAAAGGAGATAAAAAAGAAAGATAATTAAAGATTTTTGCAACACTGATACTTTTGCTGAGAGCAGCATATTTTCTCCAGGTGTAGATGAAACTGAGAAAATCAAACAATTCCAATGTAACCAATAATCTACTTGAGCTCCTCTTCTGATCCTAATTCTGATATTAGGCTCACATGCTTTAGTTTATCTTAGGGCCTTCAGCAGTGTCATTAGTTGAAATTTATAAATTCTCTGAAGGTCATGTTAAACCAAAATAAGAGAAATGGTAAAAAATGGAGGAAGAGAAGCATGGCTTTGAATATCTTTTAAATCCTTAGCTTTAGCAGAGCGAAGAACATGTCATGCAATGGTCAGAAGCTGGTTTTCAAGAGAATTATTGTCATGGTTTAAGCCTCTCAGCCACAGTTTGCTCACTCACTCCCACCTTCCTTCCCTCCTGCTTTTGTGAAAAGCTCTGCCGAACTCTTTCACTGTTAGCTTTTTCAGACTAGTTCAAGCTACCTCAAGTTAACTCAGGAATATTTTACTCTTTATGCATATCACAGTATTTCAATACATAATACTTGAATTCCACATTTAATGTGTCTTCTAAGTAGCCAGACTGACAGCAAATAGGTAAGTGTTAATATGTGCATTAAGGACAGGAAAAGAGAAGGAACAGGGGCAATGCAATACCTTATCTCTGAAGGAGAGTAGTGTTTGCTGGTGGGTTTTATTTTTGGTCAAGGCTGCTTTTCAATCTTTTTCTTTTTTTTTTTTTTTTTTTAAAGAAGGCATTTTTCAGTTGAAAAATTTGCTTTGAAAAGAAAGTTTCCTTTCTCTAGATTTGTGTTGGCAAAAGAACTGAGTACACAATAGCACACAAAAACGCAGTTCTGATGAAAGACTTCTTTGTGTCACATCAGCATGTGAGCATAAAGTAGCCTTCCATTGACAGTTACAGTATACTTTTGGATAAGAATGAACCCATACTACCTGCTTACTTCGAAATACACACAGTTAAATGTTAAGAAACTTTGAACAGTCATTTGTTTAGAGAAATAGTAAATGAAGAGCCTTATTCTGACCATTTTAAAAAGTATGTAGTCTTACAACTACCTGTTTCAACTTTTAGAGGGGGTGTTTTGTATTTGCAATATGATGAGCACTTTAAACTGCTATATGTTCCTGACAAAAGCAGTGCAAAAGATATAAGTAACAGTTTACATGGGAAGAACAGCTATGGAAACTGTCACCATTCTTTTGTCTCTGCTTATTCTTTTTGCAGCTTTGTACGAGCTCTTGGCTTGAAGCCTACATTTTAAAATGCATTGACAAGCTTGGAGATCTTAATCTTTTTCTGCTGCAGCACAAAAAGAAGTGAAAGTGCTTATTTTGGTTAAAACAAGAATAACTGTTTGAATAGGCACACCTGAGGTAGAAGAAATAATATCAGAAGAAGCAAAGTTGGAGAGATGGAAAAAAAATAATCTGGATATCTTGACGCTAAATGTTAATCTTTTTCTTCTCATTTAATAGGAATACTATAAGAACTGGAATTTCTGTTTGCATTGAAGAAACAGAGATCAAAAAGATACAGGCTCACAAGGTAAAGGTACATTGATGAAAGGTAATCATTCAACCCATAGGACGTCTTGAAATTGGAAAATCTGATAGAGATCTGGTTTGGGAACTATTTTACATAGTGATCTTAATTTCTCTATATATCAGTTTTATTGCTTTCTTCTTTTTTGGTGCTTACTTAGGCCAAGAAAACTGTTATTCTGACATATTCATATAGCATGCAATCCTGTGAGGTCCTAATTGTGTGTTTGTGTTATAGTCACTTGTATAAGAAAATTCTCAAAAACATAACAGCTAGGTACACATGGGTGTTGAATTGCTGAAGATAGAAAAGACTTTAGGAAGCATTAAAAAGGATTAAACCCCAGAAGTGGGACTATAAATTTTGATTGAATGAGTTATAAATGCTACAGATGATACAAGCAAAGAGAATTGTCTCCTTGGAAACTCTTTAATAAACTAATTATTTGTTATAAACTTGCACACTGAACTGATCCCAGAAAGCTTTTAAGATATTTTTCTTCTTCATAGTTCTTTGTCCAGAGTTAAGAACTGATTTCTAGGAACACATAATAAAAATAGCCCATACCAGACCTAAAAAACCCTCTTGAGAAGACACAAGAACACCATTCAAAATGTTGGAAAATAGCATATTTCTGACAATAACATTTCAGTCTACAAGCAGAATGTTTTTTAACATGAAGTCATGGAAGGTTGTGGATCCTCAGGTGTTTTTCAGAATATTTATTTGGCAATGGTTCCCTAGTTTTCTTGAGTGCTAAGATATCAAATGAATATTGCTGGCCTCACTTCAGATAATTATGGTGGCTTCCTTTGTCATGTTAGAAAGCTTCTCCATTTCAAGTCATAGTAGCCCGGCAGTACCATATTCAGTTTCCAAAGATACTACAGATACAGGAAACATGTCTGCCTGATCCAGAATGAAAATTTTCATTGTTTTATTATGCAAACTTTTATTTATTGTAGACTTAAACACAGATATAGACATGCAAAATACATTCTTTTTGTCAGTGAGTGGATAGTAAATTCCAGTGTCGTCAATGTATTGAATAGTCTGTTCAATTTCATTCCTGCTCTACCTTTCAAATTCTTTGTCAGGCGTGCTTAGGAGTGTGTCTTATTCCATGCAATGTTTTATAGCTGTCATGGACTTCTGATTTTTTTACACTATTGAAGGAATTAAGTGGAACATCTATGGTTCTCTGATGAGATACAACCACTTCAGAGTGATGTGTGGAGAGGAGAGTACAATAAATTCTCATTACAGAGAAATCTCCTTTAATACACCTGAGAAAAAAAAAACCCTGGAACATAGTTCTACAAGAGAAATTGTCAGTCTGCATTGTTTTCAATGAGCTTTGAGTCACTCAAAGATAAAATCTACATCATAATTGCAAGTGGAGTTAGGACTTCATCAAACATGACACTACAAATGCCATGAATTGTGAACATGCCCCGATTCTGTAATGTACCTACAGGAAGGGAACAAAAAGAAGGAAATTTGAGGTGGGAAGAAATCTAATGTGGGAAAAAAAATTAAAAATAATAACAAAATGATATGAAGGTTTCCTGCTGCTAAATTCCAGTCTTGAAGGTGTAGGGACCAGGAATTTAAACTGTTTTGTAACATGACTGGACTGGTAATATGCGAAATATCTAAAATCTTATTTGCCACTTACATGCTGACAGATAGGAACATTTGCTAATACAAACAGTGAACACATTGGTGTGAAATTGCTTCAAATGGTTTAAGAATAGATGCAGCTTAGTTAGCTTTGCTGTAAAAAAAAAAAAAAAAAAAGAAAAAAGAATAAATAGCTATTAGGAATCAGTCCATTAGATAACAATCCACAAACTGAGATTTACAAGAGTTCTGTCAACAAAAAGAGAACAATGGTCAGAGAGTGACCTAAAGTAAATTACAAACACAGGAACACTCCTGAAAGTGCTGTTCCTGAAAGTGCTCTTCATGTCAGAACATCAAAGTTGAGAATAAAGTGCCAAGGTGAGTCAAGGTTGATGCTCTGGAAGGAGAGAGGCCATCATGTGGTGAGCATGACTAGAGTGAGCCTGAGCTGCCAGATAAAGCCTGTGTCTCTCAGAATCATAGTATCATAAAACAGTTTATATTGGAAAAGACCTTTAACATCACCAAGTCTAACCCTTAACATAGCAGTGCCACGCCCACAATTAAGACATGTTTGGGTCACATCTACACATCTTTTAAATATCTCTTCTGTGACAATTAAAGAAAAAAGAAGAAAAAAAGCATTCTAGATAATGATTATCAAAACACAGAAAGAGAACCTGGAGACCTTGCAGAACAAATGGACTTTAAGGTTTGTGCAGATGCCACATAAGAAACAGTAATAAGGAAATCTCAGCAGGCATAGAAACAAGGAATAGTTGCTAAGCTGAGCTGCAGGAGGTTGCTCCAGAGAGTAGAATTGAAGCTGATTCCTAAGCTCATTTTTTTTATCTTACCTTTTTAGTTTTCTCCTACTAAGCTTAGCAGGAATTTTCCATTTCTTCTTCACTAATATTACTCCATGTGCTGTCATCGCTCAGTAACGAGCTACAGCCTGGCAGGTAGGAATTTCTGGGAACTTCAAGTTCTGGGCATAAAATGTAAGGAACAGTTAGTTGCAGCTGGATTGGGAAAAGGGGTCAGAGAAGTCTGTGGCAGACAGGCACTAGTTTGTCAAATATTTATGCTCAGAATTCAGAATATTTTCTGAACACAGAATTTTTCTTCATTTTTTTTCTAGAATTGAGTATTGTAACATCTAAACATTAGTGCAAAAGGAAAAGGCCATGAAGGCAGCTTTGAAATCGTGTGTAAAAATATACTATCCTGAGGTTTATGATGGTCTGAAATAAAAGATAACGCAAATTAATTTTACTGAGTTGTAGATTTGAAAACCTAATGATGACAGACTAAATGCCAGTGACACTTCTGATTGCAGTAATGACTGCTCTAGCAGAAACATCCATCAGTGACAATTATCCCAGGTACCTCCCATTCTTCTCAAGCATCAGAATTCCCACCTTTTTCTTATTTAGACGTCAGTAACTCCAACTTTGTTCTGACAGTTCTGTGGCAAAACACATAGCCTAGGGATGAATATCAGCCCTACATCACCACAGGTTTATTTCAAGCTAAACCAATCTGACATCATATAAATGTGTTGATTGAAATTGTCTTTCGTTTAATACTGTAAGTGTGGATCAGGTCCAAGAAAAGAATACTTAGAGATTGAGATAATATTCTGCACAGAACTAGTATGAAAGCATCCCTGTGTCTGATCTTTTTTTCTACTCAGCTCTTTGACTTGAATTATAAAAGAACTCGTAAAATATATTAAATTTTCTGCCTTGCTGTCCATAACTCAAATAACACTTTTTTGGGTGTCAAACATCAGACTCATATATAAGTATATATATATAAGTAGAATCCAAATACCTTGAGAAAGGCCAGAGAATTTTCCTTATCACAGAAAAAAACATAGTGCTCTCACATGTACACTTGCAAATTTCACATATAATATTCTTAAACCTTTCTGTTGCTGTAGGAGATCACTATAAAAGGATTATTAATTTTATTCTCTCTGTCAATTTTGCTATTTTTCCAATAAGTTAAAATAGTAGACAACTGTTACATTCTGTATTCAAGGACAAATGTTTTCTTTGCTGCCAAGGAAATCTTGGAGCTGGATAAAGTAACAAGTCTAACCTCACTATAAGAACTGTCATGGTTTAAGTTGTAGGTCAGCCACACAGCCTGTTCACTCACTTCCCCCTCCTAAAAGAACTGTTGCAGTTTAAGCTGTAAAACATGCAGTTTGTTCACTCACTTCCCCCTCCTTCTCCCCCCCCCCCCACTCCAAAAGGGGGGT
>JANRGW010004009.1:90761-112613 GCA_024733675.1 Psilopsiagon aymara | reverse complement strand
GCCCTGAGTAGTAAAGCAAACAACTCCATGCACTTTCCAAGGCAAGACAGAGCTGTGGAGTGATAGTCTTTCATCAGGCTTCCCAAAAGCTGCCTTCATTTGGGCCCATGCTATTCTGCTGCACAAACTCAGCAAGTGTACTTCCTGAGCATGACATCTGTGCTTGCAGGAGAGGGAAGTCAGCACTCGGGTGTACACAGGTGTTCATGTTGTAAAGCATGTTTCCAGAAAGCTGAGTGTACATAAAAGAATTCTTTGTAGACTCTTTTGGGAGCCTAGAGTCACATTAACAGATGCACAATGGGGGGAGAGTAAGCAAGAAGATCACATGGGTCAATTAGATGCAGAAATAAGTGAAAAATATTAGCTCCAAATTTTCTGTAAAACCTAGGTTCTGAAAGAGCACAGGACTTCACCTGTCCCCTTATTTATTTGGAATTATGTAGGTTTTCCACAACCAGGATTTTCCAGCTCTCTTATGATCAGTACGCAGCACACTTATGAGCCAGTTGTTTCCTGCTTGGTTAAAGAGGTTCATGATCGTAAATACCATGTGTTTCCAGCCATGATCAGCTGATCTTATCCCTCCAGAGTTTTATCAGGCGCAGGAATTAATAGGCTTTACACTCCTGTACGCCGGGGGGAAGAGAGAGGGAACGAGCATCTTCCATCCGCAGCTTCTCCTCACACTCTCACACCCGTGATGGACAGCCGAGGGCATCCAACCACTTTCCCGGGATCAAGGCCTCCTCAGGGTGCCCCAGCCCAGGCCTGACCCGCCCGGCGCGGCAGGTCTGGGGCACGGGGCGGAGCGTTGGCCAGGGTGCTGAACCGCGCCGGGCAGCGGGCGGCGACGGCCCCTAGACTCCTCTGATGGGAGGAGCCGAAGGCTCCCCCGGCATGACTTCATCTTCTCCTGGTTTGTAATTCCCCACTGCTACTGCAGGCTTCCCCAGGGACTCTTTTTACACTTGAGCCTTCTTGGAGGAGGTGGAGAAGGGAGTATTACACCTTCTTATCTGGTTACCCCAGCAGGGCATCCATCAACCAACACACCTACCACAGTCACTCTATGAACACAGCAGGACTGACCGTTAAGCTACAAGTCATTACAATTTCTTAAACTGATGCTTAGGACTCAACCAAATTAAAAGCTCTTGGTGCTAGACATTGTACCAAAACAGAATGAGAATGTCCCTCATACCACAGTATGTCAAAGTTGGCCAAGAACATTCCTTGAATATTACCCCAGAGGTATTTTTGGAAGTCTGACTTGAGTTCTTCAGTCTCAGTACCACAGTAGGTCCTCATGCCCTCATGCAGAAGCTGGCTCAGGACTAAACATTCCATTCAAGATACTCCTGCAAAGGCCACAAATGTTACATAGCTAAGTCCAAGCCACGTAGTTTAGCAGGCTCATCACAGCAGCATGAAGCCCTACAAAGGCTGCAAAACACTAATGACCTGACTGTTAAATAGATTTTACTGGGATGATCTCCAAACTCTGGTGGAAAGACTTACCTATCATTTAGGAAGCTCTGATATTTCCATAGCATGCTGCAATCACACATGTAATTTCTCTCTTGCTTGCGAGGAAAATGTGGCAGAATAGGCCAGCAATCAGCCCAGTATTTAATTCAAAGAAGCAAAGCTCAATGATTGAAACTATGTGCTGAAATAGTAACCAATACAGTTGTGCATTCACTTCTTCCTCATTATATTGTGATTTCTTTCTCCATTAACATGCTTCTTTTGAGTGGCCTCACACTGGATATTTAGAAAATTGCTTTCCTACTGATTTTCACCTTCATTTACCACCCCTCTGTTTCTGTATCTTTCTGCTCCACCATCCAGATGTCTCTCTTATCCCTGAGATATAGCACTGCTCCTTTTGTATTTCAGAGTACCCAAGCCCTGGTTTTCCCTCTCACACTAACTACACCAGACACAGGAAAACTCCTTTGAGATTATGTACCTTTTGACCTGCTACCACATGAAGGAAAACATTCCTCCATCCACAACTTAATACAACTAAAATACTCCTGTTCACTTTGTTCACTTGGAACACTGGCTAACCCCTTTTTGGGCTGTCATACCTCAGACAAGCTTTTGTACTCACTTTCCCTGTGGCCACTTATATCCAGAATTTGACTTCAGTCAAAATTATGCAAGTCACTTAAGTTTTCTAAAGAAAGCAAAAAATATCACCAACACTTCAGCACAGCTTTCCAGTGAAAGGCACAATATTATTGCAGCCTGAGAAGACTGAGAAAAGCTCCTTGTCAGCAATACAGAGGTGGGGAACAGCATCTCCCCTGGGCAAAGGCTTCCACACCTCTGGTACATTCCCCCACAGAAAAACGTGCTATAAACTGTGACTTCATAACTGACACATCCAACCCTTTGCAATCCTTCACTTTTTGCTGGCCATCTCATTTCAATGTCATACTATCTCCATGCCAGAAAGTGGGGTCAAAAGTACCCTTTGACCACTGAGAACTGCTGTGCCACATGGACTTTACACCAACGCAGACCTTGATAGAAGCGACTACTGCAAATTGAAGATAGCACCTCCAGAGATAATAAGGAAGAAACACTATAGGAAGAGCAGTGTGTAGTTTCTGGTTTTAGGATGAACAAACAAGTTTGAGTAGCTGGTTTTTGAAGAGACCTACAGTCTTTTCCAAATATTTCCCTAGCCTTCAAGCAGACGGACTCTGTAGTTTTAGAGTAAAACCCCTGAAAACTGCTAACCACGATCTCTTACCCTTACTAAATCATAAAACACCAGAGCATTGCAGTCTCTGTGTTTTCATAAACACAGATGTACAGCTGATTTACAAAATGTCAAATTAAGCTCCTTTGGGATTTCTTTGATTTTAAATGACAGAATTTCCTTTGCAAATAACTCTAGTAAAGCTTCCAGAGCTTAGAAATGGCAATTCTAACAATTTTTTCTCCCTCTAAGATAGTCTCTCCTCAGATCATCAGGAGGATTATTACTCACTTCTGGAGAATGTCATATTCCTGGTCCTGTTTTGGTCCTCTAGGCAAAGCTCAACCTCCTATGCTGTAAGAAACAATTGAAGCCCCTGAACATGTTAGAAGGCAGACAGGTATTTCTGAAATTGTACAGAAAATTCTTCCATCCTGTACATAGTTCCCTATGCAAACGCTTATTTAACTTACTAAAGTTTAGAGATAATCACAACAATTTTCTTTAAAGACATAATTTCAGTTTCCATTTTAAAGCACTTTATTAGCTTACCATTTAAGACATACTCAGCTGAAGCATCACATAAAATTGTGAGTGTAGATGCTAATCTCTTCTAAAAATTACAAATAACACTGATTTCTAAAATTGATACATCAAAAAAAGAGTGCAAGTTAGCAGTTTCAAAGTCTTTTTTGGCATGCTTTCTTAGTGACAAAATTTGATTTATTCTGAAAACTAAGAAATGTCAAGTATTTAGTCTTGGGAACAGTAGTTTCTGTTTTTAATTTTCACTCATTTTGCATGTATAAAAGATCTGTTATATAGTATTTCAAAACATTAATAATATCTCTTCTACAAATACCACTGCACAAGAAAATCAACTTTTCCTCTGAATTGTATTCACAGAACTTGCGCAAACCTAGTAGGAAATCTACTTCAGTATCTGAACCTGAGTTGCTCTTCCAACATTTCCTAGGAGACCGAGTTGGTACAACAGAACTAGAAGGCTATTACTTTTCAGAAGATATTCAAATATAAAAGACCTAATATGCTGTAACTGCACTAGGTCTGAAGGACTCAAAGAATAGAAAAGCAAGGGAAAAGCAAGCAAAGGCAACTGATTTCTATCAGCTGAAGAAAAAGGCCAATTACAACATACAGTATTCATTGGACTAGTCACAGATCTGTTCAGATGAAACAAAACAGCATCAGAGGAAAAAGCATTTTCCAAGGGAATTTTAAGACATACAGAAGCCAATGATACGTAGCAGCAACAAAAGCCTCCAAAACTACAGGAGGAGCTTCTGCTGATTATACTGACAAGGAGTTAATTTAAAATGTGATAACAGCAGACAAATTATTTATCCAAGATCTTTGAACTCCATACCATAAGGAGTAGGAACTCTATCAGGAGTTGTATGAGCTCCAGCAAAGAATTTTATTAGTATTTTACATCTGAAGCCTCAATTTGGAGGTTTGCTCTGTTTGGCATCAAGTAGAGTCATGAATGCAATAAAGTTCAGAACTTTACAGAAAAATCAATTTACAAAATCACAACAACAAAATCTACTATGTGGTTTAGAAAATAGCTAAACACCTCAGCTACAAGGATGTGATAAAAAGAAAGGTATCATATTGGGCCTACAAGGATTGCCAAAGTAGCAATAAAATAGTTCAAGTCCCCCTTAATTCCCATCTCTCTTAAAGATAATCGGAGGCATCTCTTAGTATTTGCAGTGGGTACAAGGCAAGGATTACAAACAAGAAAATTTGGCCTTGTAGTGAGCCTTCTTAGGAAACACTGGTCCTTTTTTCCCTGAAAAGCATGATGATAGTTTAGTCTCTATTCTTCTAACTTCCTGTTTTCCAAACTTAAAACAAGAAAGAGAAGGCCCAACCTGCCCATGAAGACTGGGTGCTTAAAAATCAATGAATGTTCTAAGACCCAGGTTTTGGTTGAAAAAAACAACTTTGACAGGAAGTGCTTAATCCCCTCATAGCATCCCCTCATCCCAATACCAAGGCACTCAATTTCACTCAGAGCTACAGTTGTGAAAAACCTCAGGAAAAATTGAACCAATTACACTCAGTGGAAACACACAGTGAGAGTCCCAACGCCTGCAGAGCCTAAAGCTGCTGCATATGCAATACGAGCAAAAACCACAGATTAATTTGCTTTTTAATGTTGAGGCTACATGCACACTTTGCCATGTGAGAGGATCAGCTGAACTGGAGTAAACATGCACTCATTCCAGGAAAACAGGCTGAATGGCCTAGCCTTTAGAGCATCTCAGTCTGCGGCATGGTAATGTAGTGCTCCCTTGTCACTGAAATCGTTCTCTAATAAATGCTCAACACGAGTGTCAATAACACCACCTACATCCCAAATAAGCTCAGTCAGAACTGTTGGAATAGCTGTCCACAAAACAGGACAAAACCACTCCCAGCAGCAGCAGATGGAACTTCTCTGTTTCCAGAAATGAAATGGTGGCAAGCGTATCTTACGCAGCAGTTACAGAACTGATCGCCTCAGGGATTATGCATTTGCTCACACAAATCTTACCATAAATATCTGAATGGGTTGTAAAGACACAAGGCAAACTAGGTAATTTCATTTCAATCATGGCAGTCTTCCTCTGCCTAATTTTGGCTCCTTTCTCTCAAATTTGCCAAATTCAGGCATTTTCTAAAAACTGTACAATAAAAGCAAGTCTTTTGGTAAAAAGCATGCTCTTCAAATCTCAATCTCAGTGTTTGAAACTGTACAATCCTAAGGCTTTGATCCTAAAAACGACTCCATGCTGTATGGTTCAAGAATTTTCCTGCTTCTTAAGGAGTCCTTAAAAATGTCTTTGTTGTCTAAAATACCTTTCCTCATATTCAAATTTCTTTAACATGCTACTGCTGTCTTTACATTTCAATAGAAAACTGCTCTCTGTATTTCCTTGTCAGTGGTGTGGAACCCATAACAATTAGCAGTTTCTGCCTGTTTCTGCGGTGCCTCATTTTTTTCTCCCCTGACAGTTCTTGCTTGTAAAGTAGGTACCTTTAGTCCAATGCTTGAATCAGTTACTCAAAAATAAATTAAGTGCTATTTTTTAATGGGAATTCATGTGAGGAAAAAAATAATTGCATTCTAATGTTTTATTTCATGCAAAGCAAGAGTATTTCAATAAATAATTTTAGCAAAGCACAAAATTTATTGTCCTAATACTTTTAGAAACACAAACAAAATGAGATAGCATGTATGCACACACACATGTACTCAGCTATAATGTATTTTCAGAACCTCGTTATTCTAATATTCCTTATCCTCTCTGATATATGGAAGTTTCTGCCTGCACCAGTATAAACAAGAGATTTCTTGCTAATATATCGCTCAGTAAATTACGTAAGGAAAAGAAGAAAAGAGCATATCATACACTCCTCACTTTGTAATTTGGTCAGTTATGCAAATATAAGTGACCCAAAAAAATAACTTCTGAAAAATTATTTTCTGTGGTTCTGTTTCTTTCAATTTACCCTGAAAAAAACTCAGAATTTATGGACACAGAACTGCAGGAATGTGTCTATATTGGGTGTATAGATTTGGACAAATCCTGTAAGTTTTCTATACAGATATATTCCCAAAGCACTGTGCCAGAGAGAAGACTGAAATACAGGCAGGCCACAAACACTCCTACCTGGGATCCTTGAAACTCACAAATTACATAAGCACTTTATAGCATTTAAAAATCATAATGATAAATTCATTATTTGTGGAAGTATACGTCAGTCCCTGGGCACCACCTGGATTCTGATATTGGGCAACAAGATAAGTGGGGTCCACAGGCAGAACAAGCACGCAAGGAAGAGCATCAGTGAGCATGGACCTGGAAACAGGCTCTGCAAACTGAACATAGCACTCTGAATTCCTCAAGATGTCGCTGGGTCAGGAAGCACACACACTCTCCTCCCTACCCCCGAAACATAAAATGCACCACTAGACTCATTATTACTATTTATTTGGTCAATGAGCTCAGTGAGAGGAGAATTAAGGCCCTGTCAAAAATGCAGATTTGCTACAGAAACTCTATAAAAAGTAAATGAAAAAAAAAAAAAAAAAAAAGATGAAGAAACTCAGTGAAAATCAAATGTTTCTTTCCTCTGATCCTGTCTTCCTTATTATTTCAGTGTTGGATGTAGAAGAGTAAATAAATCTCATTTTATATCTGTGACACAATTCCCAGCTGTGGTTTCAAGTCCTTCCAAAGCAGCTTTTTGGCAACTTAAACTGATTTGGCACCATCACAGTCACAGAAAATATATTTTATTCCTGAAAGGATTATTCAAAGTTTAACTGACTGTAAGAGCGCCACATCCGCTGAGACTCTTAGAAATTGAACCCTGAGAGAAATGATTCTCTGCTGCCTGATGTACACCCCTCACACACATTACGGAAATCTCCTCCAGCATCCCCTGCTTGGAAACTGTCAGCTTTTTTTCTTTCCTTCCACCCTACAAAGCAGTTATCTCAGTGAGGGAGGGAACTGGAAACCAAGAGCTTGCCCAGGTCACTTAATGAAATGACAGAGAAGGTATGGAATTTCTGCAGTGGCTGTGGAACATAGGCTTTGCACTGCCAAAACCTAAGGATACAGAGATCTTGTGGCAGTTTTCATGGCTGGGACATTTGTTCATGGGAGCCATACCGAAACTCCATTTTTAAGTCTCACTTAAGCTCAAGAGAAAAAATTCAGCTCTGAGTCTGGATCCCCATACGCTGAACCCAAACCACTGCTATAGGGTGAAATCCATTAAAATCCTCAAACAGCTTTTCCATTGAGACTGTGACACAAAAGTGTTTCCATTTCAGTATCTCCTGAATAAGTACAGTGCGCCTCCAGCATTTCCCACACATTTACCAGCTGAAGAGAGAAATCCTCAACCCCATCCTGAATTTATCATCACAACACCTGCTCTCTGTCAAAGCTCACTGAGGACTCCAAACAAACCATCGTCAATGGGCCTCCAACCACTTTGCAATTTTGTTTTGCTTTTCAGCATGCAGCGCATACCCCAAACAGTCTAACCCACAACCAGATGGTCAATTCACAGGGGAAGACTCCCACAGACTTTAAAAACAAACAAACAAACAAACAAATAAATCAGAATTACCAGTATGCAGTGTCTGGCTGTGTTGCAGCATTTAGGCCAGGACCTTAAAAAATAGCCTGAGAACACATTCACAATGAAGGAACCCACTCCCAACCTAGAGTTTATTTCTGGCAACAGGTTGAGTGGGGAGCAGAGGAGGATAAATCTAAAAAGCACTTCCTCCCCCCCAACTCCACAAATGCATTATTCATAAAAGCTGGGGATTTTTTTTATTACCTGGGGATTTTGGTTTTATTATGTTCAAAGGACTGTTTCAGTGAGCACTCACTCCCCTGCAGGCAAATATGCATGGTTTTTTCACACTGCAGTATGAATTACAGTGAATATCTAATACCGGCAAAACCTCAACAAAATCAAATAGCCAAAAACATTAGGGACAAATTGCCCTTGCACAATTTATTCCATTGTTTAGTGGAACTCCACAGAGAATCTGAGGCCCCTAGTATACTGGATCTAAATTGATTTATTCTTACTCTCACAGTGGTAGCCCATAAACTACCTCTTTGCATAAGTTATGCCTACCTTAAGAAAAAAAAAACCCAACAAAACACAAAACTAACAGGCTACATAGATGGTTATTTTTCCTTGACTCCTGAACAGAATGACTGCTACAAAGAGGTGAGGGGCATTAAGATATATGTAGCTATTCTTATAAATCTGATTAGTGAAGACAAGGAGTAACCACAGTTTAAAACACAGAGAGAGAAAACAATGCTTGTTTTATACTCTCAACAGAACGTATTTCTGAAGCTACCTCTGCTTCTTGTAATCACATTTCCAGTCTGAATCACAAATACTCCAGTAATCTATCTTGTTCTGAACAGCCAAAATATTTATTTTTATTTGACCTCCTACTAGGTGCATTCATGGGAAAACAAATGGATTCTACTTGGGGCATGTCCATTTGTGCCTGTATTCCAGAAACCTGAAACCAGGCCAGCATTCTTCTGATTGAATAAAGCTGAGTTGTCTGGGTTAAATCTGTTGTCAATATGCCTCGCTTATATAGTGAAATAGTTTCTTGTTAAGACAAAGATTTACTGTAGGCAAGATACAGACTTCAAATGCATCAGCATGGAAGTGCAGGATAGAAATGTATTAATTCTTCAAGAAACACCAGATAAAAGTACTGTATACCTTAGCAGGAAGCCCTTTTTCTATGAATAATCATGGTCTTGAGTCAACAGACTTTGCCTACTTAAGCTATCTCTCGCATCAGAATCCAGTTATAGCAAAGCCTACAGAAAACAGGTTTGGCACACTTTAATATTTTGGTATTGATCTAATTTAGCTCTGGTTTCAATTACAACAGGGAGCATTTTATCAAGAGATAGACTTTGTTTGTTGGACTTTAAATTGCTTTCTTCCTTATTGTCTCTGATCTCACTACCTGGGTATTTTTGCCACTCTTCTAGCTGCAGTTTTAGAGGTTTCACCCATTTTCTTATGAACTTCTTTACAAAAAAGAAATCAAATCCAGTTTCTCTAAGTAAAAAGGAATGAACTCAATACATTTAAAAACTGGGCTGGGGTTTCTGTAGCAACCATTCCACAGTGATGCAACTGAATTTGACATCAAAGAAGAAATGTATCAAGTCATCCTGACAACTGAAATACTTGCTGTAAGAACAATGCATATATGTATCTGGAACAAAGGCAGATTATCCTAAGTAAAATGATCATTTTGTTTAGTAATATATGTATACCATATCATCCTACTTGAGGTGTCTTTTCTCCCATCAATGTGCATAACTGCCACAAAAATTAGCTGAATTTACCCACAGAAACTGAGAGGAGAATAGACCTCTTTATTTAGTTTTCAGACGTACAGAAGAATTATCTCATTTTCCATTTAATGATATACAGAAGATATATGGAAGTAATTTTCTTTCTTCCTGCTGAATTTGGCTTTAAACTCTGCAGCTTTACTTCTTACATTCATGGAAGCAAATGTCATCTCTACAACCCAGAATAGTTACATATATTTATAAACTGTATCTAAGAAATTACCCCTGATTAACAATATGTACCTTTCAGCTACAAAACCCAAAAAGCCTGAGAACAAGAAGACTTTGCTGCATTGTGCTCTCCCAAAGTACAAATTGCCTATGTTGATAATCTGGAATGTTTGCTGAATTAAAGGCGGATTATGAAATTATATCAGTGATTAGAATCATACAGTGCTGAAGGAAGATAGCTGGAGTGTTGAAATTTCTAAAAAGGAAGCTGTCAAGTAGTAGGAAGCAATTTGCAATGATCCATAGCTTTGTGAATAAAATCACAAACCTAGTGCTCTGTTAAGCTCCAAGAAGTGATAAAAGTTGAATTCAGGATTTGTAACTCCAAAACAAAGTCCATTTCATGGGCTGCCAAAACTTCTAGGAAAACGTAAGACTTCACAGAGATAAAGGAATATTGTAAACTCACTGTAACTGAAACACAGCTCCTTAGTGTTTCTTCAAATATGATAACGTGCAGCACTCAGGGGAGACCGCTTTTTAAAACTCCTTGTGGGTATTCCTAGATGTGAGATACAACTGTACTGCCCAAAAGAGAAACATGCAGTGCATCCCCCTCAGGTCCCAACAGCAACAAGAACTGTGCAATTTTTTTGCTCAAGGTAGCATATACCTGCCACTTGCCTCTGAAGTGGAAGAAAAATGCACCTGAAAATCACAGCATGTGCTCTTGGGACTATTTGGTGATGACTTTTCCAGATAAATTTTCAATCCCTGTCCCTGCCAGAATAATCTTCAAACACAAAACAGTATAATTCAATTACTGTCATTAAAGTAGAAAGCAACCAATACTTATTTTGCAGACACTGGTAACCTCCTAACCATTCATGTTAAAAAGGCCAGGTGAATTTGGGGTGTATGTAAAAAAAAAAACAAAAAAAAACAAACAAAAAATGCAAAACATTTTGAATTCAATTAGAAAGAATAAGTAAAAAATTATTTAGGCAGTTATATGCCAAAGACCTTGCCAACTACACTGGGAAAATGGATGCTTTCCTGTATAATCAGTGCACCTGCCCTTAAGAGGTGCTTCCATTCGGTCCCTTCAATACAAATTTCTGTCATTAGATTCAGGTGAGCATTAGCCCAAAAGAAAAAGCTTATCCTATTCACAGTGGTCATGTGTGCACAGCCCAACCCTAACAGGCTTCTAACAAAAGATATCACTTTATGATTCTAAGTTACAGTTTTAGCATTCCTGCCTCCTGAACCAGCAGTTATGTCTCTAGAGCAAGATAGCAGGCACCAGCTACTATGGGGGGAGCTGGAAAGAGGCCAGAAAACATGCTTCAGCCAAGGTTTCCAAATCCAGCTTTTATACCAGCCCAGGCAAATGTTTCTTTCCTGGCTGTAGTGAATTAACATAGGCACCTCTCCCTTTAACATTACCAGGGGCTGATGAACCCCCCTGGAGCCTGTCCTGGGCAACACGGGACTACCTTGGCATCAGGAACATGTCATAGCATGTTGGTGTCTAATTTGGCCCACAAGCTTGGATCTGCAAGGAAGCTCAGAACAGATCTATCTCAGCTCATTCTAGAGTGTGGGATAAAAATCTCAGTGACCCCCCAGCACCATTCCCCTTAACAACTCACATGCTTTAAAACATAATTAATCTTGCTCATCTGAAGCTCTGAACTGCATGAACTCTGCCACCTGAGGTATTGATGCTCTTTGCGAAGTTTATTTTGAAAGGCATGGGTCTAGACAAGGCTCAAATGACCTGTGAAGAAAACCCAAACCCATAAATGTGAGGTCACTGTAATAAGAAATGCTTTGTAGAGTTCAGACACCAAAACGTTTAGTTAGCTTTACACAGATGATCACAAAGCCCTCCAGTCCTCTGCCCCAAACAATTCCTTCCTACCACTGATTATGCTTAACTAGCTACAGCTTTGGCTGGTAGCACCTTAAATGGCAGAGGCAGGGTGACTGGGATGCAGACAACCCCCTTCTTTTCTCTTCATCTAAAACATGAATGGCTGACTTGTTCAGGAGAAGAGCTTCTGTTTCTGGCTAGAGTCAGCAGGCAAGAACATCAGAGGACATGTTTGGACTATACTACAGTAGATGAAAACCATGTTGCTCCAGCTTGCTTGTCTTTAAAAAGAGGTAGAACATGATGCATCTCCTCCTGAGCATCTCTAAGCACTCGTGTGAACTGGCCGGTGTTCCCAAGTGCAAACAAAACAACAAGCTGTGGCCTGGTTCAATTTCTGGACCACCAGTTTCACCCCAGATGTGAAACATCAGTCTCTTAGATCCTGTCATCTGTCCAGGATTTGCTGACCTCACTTACCATTAACTCCACCAGCATGAGGCCACCAGGTGCTTTCTGCACATTGAGATTTGTCCTGCCACAGGTACACCAGGGGCACCCTCCACCCATGAAACAGGGCCATTAACAAGCATATACATGGCCTTGATAGGGTTGTCCAAATTTCATATGGATATCAAACCACTCTGCCTAAATTGGTGGTGTTTTAACACTTCAGCAAGTCCTGGATACTAAAAGCTAGGATCCTGCAGGGTCTTGGGCAGCCTCAGAGCTTCCCTGAGCTGTGAAGGGGCATTCCCAGCACCTGGCTGGCTCCATTACAATTGATGTAGTTGTACATGTGCAAGGAGCAAGAAACTTGCCAAGTTTCCCTTGAGCTCACGTTTATTGCTGCCATGCCCCAGGTAATGCAAACGGCATGTAATTTGAGCATTTCTGTCCTTATTAGTTTATGTTCCATATGATTTCTTTTGCATCGCTGACATCTTGGGTAGCCTGAGGCCTGCATCGTGTGCAGACTTTATATCCAAATAACTAACAGTGTGAGGTGAGGGGCTTTTTTATTTTAAAGCAATTCGTTCAGCACTGCATCTCAGACAGACCCAGCTAGGAGATGCCTTGTACTGCTGCAGCGTATTCCTCCTCTCACAGAGGAAAACCACACCACCATCTTTATGGGACTGCAGCTCTGTGTGCTGGGGCTGCCTGGCCCATGCTATCTGGGCACTTCAAAAGCTCTTACATTGATAAATCCTTTCAAACTGCATGCTCCATAACCCCAACACCACAATACAGCTGTGACATTTCCTTTTGTTTGCTGGGAGAAATCAGTAGTACCTTGAGGGGTGGGAGAAACAGCTTTCAAAAGGTGGCTCCCCCAGAGCATGGCCCCAGGCCCCACAGCTGCCCACAGGCCAGGCAGGGTCCCCACTGCCAGGCTCTGCTTGCCAGAGGCACGCACGCCGCCGGAACGGGAAAGCCCTCATTGCACTCAATTGTTTTCCTGAATGCCTTTATGAACAACAGCGAAAGGAAATATTACAGCCTGGCCAGCGGCCAGGGGCCTGCTCGGAGCTGCAGCGCAGAGCTCGGAGCAGCCAAGGCAAACACGCTCCCAGCGCCGCCGCGATTTTCGCCTGTGTTTCAAATTAACTGCTGCCTTTCACAGAGGGCTCCCTGGCCCCTGCTTCCAGACTGGGGGGGACGCTGCCCTTTTGTTTCTAACAAGGCTGGCTACTTACAGCACCTCTCTGCCCAGGCAGCCCCCACTGGGCCTCAGTGCTGGGCTGGCCACAGGCCCTAATGCCCCTCCATGTCACGCTCAAGGGTGGGCACGTTGGGCACAGCCCAAGGGCAGTAGGGCCACAGCAACCAGCCAGGGCAGGGGGCACATGGGGGAAACTACTTCCCCTCAGAGCTGCCACAGTGATTTCTGCCCAGTTATGCATTGCTTCACTTTGAACAAAAACCTGGGCTAACTCTGCCCCGCTCCCAGGGAGTCTTTATGACTCCAGGGTGCTCCATCTGACCCCTAGAACAGCCATGTCCTGGTCACTGGCCAGCTACCCATGGGGCAAAGCCAGGCTAGGATTTCACCTTTTAAGATGGGCACGGTGGGAGCACATGTGAAAGCAGTTAACTGTGCAGCTATTTGGTCACAGGAATTTACACGCTCAGCTGCTGAAGCAGGAGGTTGTATGGTTAACTGGAGATGTTTAATAGCTTTGCAGCAATGGGTGGTGGGGCTTTTAAGAGCGGCAATCTGTTTAACCTCCAGGCCAAGAAACACACAGTGAGTTCATATCTCTGAACCCATTACCTTCAGAGCAAGGGCAATGAGGTGAAATCCAGCACAGGTGAAGGCAGGACCAACCATGCTGCACTCCCAAATCCAGTTATCGGTGGGACCAGGGTGCCACACAGGACCACATCTGACATGCTGCTAGGAAATTAGTTCCTTCCATCACCATTTTCCAAGCTTCTCAGGCAAAGTTTGGGAATCACCATTTTACAAGCATCAATAACTTGCAAGAAATTTTCCAAGCTCTACTAGCAACATGTTTTGAGTTTGAAAGAGGCTCTGTCACAGAAACAGCTCTTGAAAAGTAAAAATTAGGGGAATCAAGATAAAGTAAATATTGCTGACCTAGCATTCCAGTCCTGGGGTGAAACACAGGCAAATTAGGCATTTCCTACAGCTCCTTGCAAATATTGGTCCTTTGGAGGGAGGGTGAATGGAGCAGTGGACTGGAGCTCAGGACACCTGGACTTCATTCCCAGCTGTGTCACTTATGTGCTGAGTAACCTTGGAATATCACTGTAAAACAACACTGAAGTCCTCAAAATCTATGAATGAGAAGTCCTGTGCTGGAACTAGGCTCTTTCTCCATCTTCCCACAGCATTGATATGCAATCTTATATCACAGCTGGCATTTCTGTCACAGCTTGCTTACAGTTGTAATCCTACAGAATCCTCTGTGGAAAGGGCTTCTAATAGCACAGTTCTGTTCTCAATAAATGAGTCTAAAAGAGGTATGTGGAGCCAGAAGAATACTTCTACCTGGATTTTTTATAGAGTTAAGATCCGTGTTACGAATTAAAATCCACAGGACCAAGATAGTATTCCAATTTCAGATATATACTCTGTGGCACTGGCATTACTGCCTGCATTTCTCGAGTGCCATTCACAAATGCAGCAACAGAAAAAAAATCCCAGTAAGGCAGGTGATAACTAGATCTGTTCAGTCAGACAAAAGTACCAGCCAGATTCAATTTCTGTAGACCATTAGGATTTTTATGCCAGAGGCCGGTATCCACATGGCTGGAACACCAGGTTTCCTTATTCTCAGGTAAAAGCTTCACAGAAACAAAACAAAACAAAATGAAGAAAGATAATGTTTTAATCCTGCCATGTGTTATGGACACCCGCTTTCAAGTAAATCTTTAGTTGAAGCCAATGAATAGATGGGCCTTATACTGTAGGACTGAGACCTATATTTTAAGATCTTTAAGGGATACTTAACTGAGCTTTATCATCATGAGACGAACAGTTTAACATCTGAATCTTCCAGGAGCCATACGCATGACTTATCTGTCTGAAAGCTTGGAATCCCATCAGCCTAGGAAACAGAGCCTTGTACACAGGATATTTATCTTAAGGTTTGTAAAGTTTCTGTCACAAAGCTCTCCAATTATTGAGCCTCAGAAGGATTACTCAGTAAAACCTAAGAGTCACACATATCTAACCCAGCAATATCAAACATTTCATGACGTCTACCAAAGTGTAATAATCATACTCTTTTGTGACAAAGCCTTTTTTCTCTTTCAAAAGTAATTCCAGTTTTTCATAGGTTTAGAAAGTGCTGTTCTGGCCATGGTAGATAAGTGACCAAAACAGCAATGAGGGGCTATGTATACAAATATATTGCATTGTAGATAATTTTATCTGTTTGCTCAAAGTTATTTATTACCTGAGTACCTCTGGCATGTTGATCTACCCAAGTCATTTGATGATTTTTTGCTGTGTCTGCAAGTTATCCACACATTGCAAAATCCTCAGGTGTATCATGAAAGAACATCTGATGAATGTCAGATACATGACTTCATCTGCAATTCCTTCACTGTAAGAGAGGACAAGCACATCATTCACATTGTGTTAGTAAGTTAAATGAGCTGTCATTTAAAAGCAAACTTTTGACTAGTATCACTCACAGAACACAAGTTCTGAAAATATATATATTCACTGGTAAAATCTGAAGTCACAATTACTCTTTATATTAATGTCTGTCCTGGTGGAATTTGAAGAAGTAAATGAAAAGTAGGTTACACACTGTAGGCAATAGAAACATGTCCAGTTCCTTGTTTTGGCACTGTAGAGAGCTTTGCCAAATAATATAATCACATATATGAGACTGAGTACCTGAAACCTCTGAGATCTATAGCCCCAACGCTGGAAAAAGCACCAAACCCAAGGAGCTCGCCTTTCAGAGCACATTCTCTACATCGACTGCTCCTCTGCTGAGTTCCCAGAATTTCCTGATGCAGGGCAGGCCATTATCAGTCAGCCTGAGATCTGAGGCTCCAAAAGGCATTGAGAGCATATGCCAGATGTTAGATTATATTCTTCATCAAAGCTGCTGCAATTCAGCAAAAATGCATGAAATTCCAAATATTTCAGCCTCAAGAGATCTGTGTTTGTAGGCCTTGGCATCACTGGAACACTTCCAGACAGTTCCCCTCCCATCAGCTCTGTTTGTCCCAAATCTCTGGATGGTACTACATCTCTGACACACAGGTACATACAGGTTAAAGATAGCACATTGGCATGAGGTTACAGCTGAAAGCTAGCAGCATAAATGGCAAAAGCAAATTATTAGCTGGACCCAGACATGATGTTCAACAGGTCCTGGCTGACACATTGTACTGAGGAGTGCTAATAGGCACAGGCAGATAGAATGGAGGAAGAAGGAACTAACTGACTCCCTAGTAAATTCACCTCTGGTGAGACCATGAACAAATAACTAAGGCCATCCCTGTTTGTGGCATATCTAGAGACAAATAAAGTAAGATGTTATGAAAAAGGCTAAGATAGAAGTTTATGCTTTACTCGGAGAGCAGTTACTTATAAGAACAAAATAAATAGGCAAAGGGTCCTGTGGATTGCTGATCAGCTCTTGACTATCAAAATAAAAAGGAGGTGTGGATGTTTCCAGCTTGGATTAAGAGCCATCTTTACTTTGAGGCATCAGTGCTCAGGCCCAAAACGACATTTCAAGTCTCTTCTTGACTAACAGTATGAAAAGGAAGAGATACTGATGAGAACAGATGATTGTTTGTTTGTTTGTTTCACATTCCAATAATGGAGCCAATTCTGTAATCTTTACTCAGGTGGAAGCACAGGCTTCAATTCTGCTCATGATGGTAGAATGTGGTAAAAGAAAATGCTTCTGCTTTGTTCTGAAATTACAATCTGGACCTCATTTGGGGAGAGGGTAAAACATGATTAAAGAAATACATTTTAAAAGATTGTGAGGTAACTCTGCCTCTTGTCCACTAGAAGAAAAAAAGGCTGCATGTTACATTGCAGATAGCATTTCATCTAATAAAAATCTTTGTTGTCAGCCTACAAATACAAAGAATGTCGCAGAGAAACAATTTTCTTGGCTTGCCAATGCTAGTAGCAAGGAATAGAAAAATGAGAATGAGTTGTTATGCAGTTGGCTTGCTTCTGTCATTGCGGGAAGGGAAGAGTACCTAAGTCAAGGATATTTCCTGGTATGGCACAGGGACTTTGATAGGCTGCTGGTAATACATTTACCAGCTATCTAGTTTTCCCAGAAGAAGTGTCTTGACCTGAACTGACTCCTCTGTGTCCCCGGAGGATGACTAATCATTCTCATTCATTATGCTGTGGCCCGCTAGCCATTTCAGCTTTGTTTACATTGGTGCCAGTACAATATTTTATGCAGGCTCTATAAGCATAGTTATTTAAACAAGATTCAAAAACCAGAAGAGTTCATCACCAAGTATCCACAAAATTGACATAAATACAAAATGACACCCTGCACAACTTTTGGAGAACAGATGAAACTTTAAAGGGCAGGCAGTTACAAGACAAGCTAATAAGCAAATGAAGCCTAAAGTCAGTTGATAGTTTTAGACATCTTCAATGAAACTACAAAATCCCAGGGACTGCATGTAACCTACAGAAATCCCACACTGTTTTTTTCACAAGGAAGCAGTGGAGCAGTGTGTTATGGGAAACAATCTCAATGCTATTAAATTAATAGCTCTCAGTATTGAATGTATGGGAAACTATGCTATGAAACCCAGCAAAAAAAAGCCTCTTGAGAAAGCCAGGTAATGGCTTGGAGAGTGTGGGCCCATATGTCTTCATTTGCAGCAAAACCTTGTTCTACATGAAGCTTTACCCAAAAAAAATCATACCTGGGATAGGCATCACTGCCCATATGGTTTTGTGCGATACTGTTACCACCTTCAGGCAGCAGTTAAGGAAACGTCTGCATATGAGACTAAAGTAGACTAACCAGAGGGCTCAGGAAAGCATGAAAACAGAGGAGCAGCATAATTGACAATGAGCATTTTCCAGAAGCAACCTAAAATCCACATGCTCAGATATACAACAGTACCTCACTAACTACAATTATTTGGCTATTTCCACCAGTATTGCACTTGAGATTCCACACTGTTTGTACCTTACAGATTTACACATAAATTGTGCTCATTTTATTTTATTTTGCTTGCTTTGGAAACTGAGCTTGAGATCTGAGAATCACCCTGGCAAATTTCTTTCTCCATCTCAACCCATAAAAATAGTTTGTGGGACACAAAAAGACACTGTTTACATCTCTGCACTGGACTACCATATTGCCAGATTTACTGACCCAGAACTTTGTCTAGTAATGGAAGGGAGAAGATGATTTTGCTTGCCTAGAACTCCTGTATTGCCCATTCTCAGTGTGTGCAAAAATGTTCTGAACTGGCTCTGAGCCTGAGACTGAAGTAGTAACTCAGTGTATTCCACTCCCTCCTGGCCCACCACAATGAGAAAGTTTGTGGGAAAATGAAGTGGGAAAGGGGCAGAGAAGAGTTTTAAGTTTCTGATGCATCTGGAAGAATAGCGGGAGGTATGGACAGGGAGGTCCCTGGAGCAGAAAAAATTGGAGCTCAACAGAGGCAGTTTCTGCTGAGGCAATTTTATCCAACCATCTGGATAGGTGATGGGCACATACGCACAAGACTGACCAGCCATGTCCTTTCACTCATCGCTGTGAAGCCTCTTCACACACCATTTCTGATTCTCATTTTCCAGCGCACCACATCACATCAGAGATGTGTCAGTCAAGTGCCTTGGCATCTGTATGCTCTCAACAACAGCCAAGCAATCTAGAGCAAACACTTGTGTAACTTTGTGTACAGTTTTGTGGAAGTTGCACAAAATGGCACTGAATACCTCTGAACAGTTCCTATGGAATTCATAAGTAGCAGAAATGTCACTGACAGAAAAAAAACAGCAAGTTTGCAATACAAAGATGATATATACTGGATTATCACTTCTCAGAAGTACAACTTGACCGAATAATAAAAATCCATAGACTCAATTCATAGAATCAATTAGGTTGGAAAAAACCTTTAAGATCATCAAATCCAGCTTTTACCCCAGGACTGTCAAGTCCACCACTAAACCAGGTCACTAAGGGTCTTGTCTACACAGTTTTTGAAGACTTCCAGGGACAGTGATTCCACCACTTTCCTGGGAAGCCTGTTCCAATGTCTGACTACCCTTTTGGTGAAAAAAATGTTTTCTAATATCCAGTCTGAACCTCCCATGGTGCAGCTTGAGGCTGTTACCTCTTAGGCTGCCACTTGTTACATGGGAGAAGAGACCCACCATCTCCTTGCTCCATCCACCTTTCAGCTAGTTGTAGAGAGTGGTCCTTCAAACTAGTGGAAGATGTAACAAGTACCACACACAGAGGGGCACAGCATAAGCAAACACTGCTCCTACGGGTGACTGTATAATTCAAACAGAAGGTATTGTAGAGCTAACTCTTCTTCCTTTGAACACATCAGTCAGAAGTTCTCTCAAAATCACTCTTAGAAGGAGTTCTGAAAATCTGCTCTCTGAATTTGTCCCAGGGAAGAAAAGGAATGTCTGGGGATAAAAATCTTCCTTAAAATTTTGAACAATGAAGAGTAATAGCACCAAATCCTTACCCTAACCTCAAGCCAAGGGGGCTTATTTTATCTTGAACTTGTTTCTTTGAGGTCTGCAATGAATTTCTTGCCTTTCTCTTGTTCCCTGTTCAGTTCTGTGTGCCTCTGCACTTTCTGGTTCTGGCTCATGGCTGCTAAAGTACTTCTAGAAAGGCTTCCTTCCTCATTCTACCTCTTATTTCTGGCAAAAATAGAAGAACTTTCAAGCCCAGCAAATTCAGAACAAGAGGGTTTTTCTTGTACTGATCAACACACTATGATGTTCACACAAACTTCTTACACAAAGTTTATTGATACTTGCACAGTCAAAAAAAAACCTCACAAAACCACAGAGATTTTTCTTAGCAGAACTCCTGTTTATAAATGAATATTGAAAGAGAACAACTAATTACTTATTTGAAGAACGTGCCTGAAATTTGTAACCTTACACTTATTTCTGAGAGAATTGGATTGCTCAGAGTGTCTTTCAGGTAAAAATATATGTATATATTGATGCAATATTGATGCACTCTGGATTGCTCAGAGTGGCTTTTGGGTAAAAATATACATATATATTGATGCAAACAAATGTCTGCCAGCTGTGCATGAGAAGCACTCTTTTTATTCCACTGAACTCTGGTATTATTAGTGATGTTTCTAACAGACATCTTCAGTCAGTGATAAAAAATATCTTGTATTTTCTCAACTCACTCTCGTGAAATGGTCTTTTCAAGTGGATCTGTCATTGTGGTTTCCTGGATTGCTTCAGCCTTGTTGGAAAGCTTGTAAATTCCCATGGCTGACAGTAAGTGAAGGAAGGAAATAAAAAATAGTAAATACTATTTCAGTGCTGTAAGCCTTTTTCTGCTCTTTTTTTGGCTGAGAGTGCATTTTAGGAGATTATTACCAGCTTTTACACAAACTTCAAAACAGCTCCAGCTGGGAATCCATCCGTATTTCCATTTTGCACCCTCAGTTAAATTCCTACCAAATCAGTCTTCACTAGGATATATACTGGTAGACTAACGTTTGGCTGAATTAAGTGGGTCTGGGCTGCTAGGTTATTTTACAGGAGTACTTGACAATATCAATACAATAAATGGATGAAGCAACTGGAAGGAAAATCGCTTTTTAATATCACATTACTTCCTACAGCTAAAGAACAGAATGTGTGAAGGAAAGAATAAAATAAATCAGATGTTCTATTTCCTTGTGTATTGACCAGATATTTAATATCTGCTATATTTTTGTTAGCTTTGTTTTTTGTTTATTTGTTTAATTGAAGATGCTTTAAACACTGAAAACAAAATGCATATAGAAAATTCTTACTACACAGAGGAATGACTGCAGATAGGGAATACTGGAGTGCTGAATGCTTTCTCAAGATATACTTCTTTCTGCACTCAGAACATGTACTAAAATTGCTTGTGCTACTTATCATTTGTATTGCTGCAGATGAGATCAGAATGCAGTCCTGCATAGCTGTGGAGAGCATGGAATACACAACAAGGGATATTAGTTACAGAGTCCAGTTTTACTTTTCATAAAATACCTAACTGTCTCATATCTGCAAACAATCCCATGACTCCTGGAGAACATGATACTGGAAAAGTCATGCTTTCTGAACAGAAGATCCCAGATTTTTCTGCAGTTGTTCCAAGAGAAGATGTAGGAAGAAATTCTGACTAGCATAATGCTGTTAGAGGAATATTGACACTAAGTTGACCCGGTAACAGCACTCAGAGCTGATGAAGAGATTTAAATGGTGCATTCTGGTGAGTGGTTCAAAAGTCAGAAGTCATAACCCAAAATAATTGTGTATACCGGAAATTCAAACTATTTTACTCAGGGTCAGTATAATGAACACATGGAATTAGTTGCCAAGTAAGAACATGGAAACAAGTACTGCAGTCTAAGTGGCTTGGAAACATCTTGGCACTTTTATGGAGAGAGAAGGGATTAAAGGA